>OZ026615.1:18633012-18663012 GCA_964020975.1 Hermodice carunculata | reverse complement strand
ACCATGCCAAAGGTCAGGACAGGTCAGCTAATAATACAACATGTTGCTGTTAACGAGCATGTCGTTTACCAGTACTGGTTAAAGCCCTTCAAGTTATGATGCGTGAGTGTATATCTGAGGAGATCCGATGAATGGTAGTGATGTGCTTTTTACGAAACCTAGCTAAACAGTCACAGATTTTAACCTATTACTGGTCACTTTACATGACTTCAGTTTTTCTCGGCGTGTTCTGGCCATGCACTGACACGATGAGCACCAACTGAAAATTCTAACTGTGGTATATGGTCCCGACATACTTGGTGAGATCATGTCTGACTAGCATGTTTGCTCTTAACAAACCCGTCAATTTGAAGCTAAAAAGTTTAAGCAGACCGTATTAGAAATTACCGTCGTTCTCGACCACAGGGATGAAAAGCTTTTACAAGTTATATCACCTTAATTGCTAAAACTTGACGAATAAAAGAGTGGCATCTTATTTTTCTATTGATGAATACATGGAACGTAATCAACAGAAGAGAAAAAAAAAGAGCCCAGAGGAAGCACGCTTACTCCCATGACTTAAAAGCATGTTGACTTTAAAAAATTGTCAATGTTGCATTATGAAGTCGCATAATGCTTCGGTGTATTGTGTGTTCAGATGCTACCACCAGGGCAGACTAGTTGTTCATTATATTGATGTCTTGCGTTCTTCGCTGTGCCTGTGTTTGAGAATTGTAAGAATTGTGAGTTTCCCGCGTGACACAGTACGTTAGGTGAACTTGTCACAATAGCGCTCCGTATCGGCACGCACCGATGATTACCGTAAAATGTAATATTATAGCCATTTCATTCATGGCCCTGGTGTTTACATAAGAACAGCTTCCCTTCAATAGCAGTAGATTTCTCACGATGGTGTGATCTTCACCACCCGCTGTACCACAAGTATACTGTGTCCCCGGTTCCTCACACATCCACTCAAGATGGCACCATATAGCACCAGCCTCATTTCATTCCTCGGGCATAACATGGGCCTAAGTGCAATGTATCTAATTCGTATTAATTGTTGTCTTTCGATTTTGTGAACATACAATGTGATGTACAATAGAGGGCAGAGTGGCAAGCTCTGATAAGCTTGTTAACGCATCTCTGGCGCTGGAGATGTACTTCCGCCCATACATGATATATACACAACACTGATTGTGTCCTTTTCTTCACATATATGGGCGGGTAACTGTTTCAAGAGAAAATGCAGTTTAATGATCAATTAAATCATTTATTTACTTTTGTGTGGAGTCTGTAAAAGAAACTGTTTTTATCCCCTTGAGGGAAAATGAAATAGATCAATAGGGAGAAGTGTGCGAAACGGAGTGTAAATTAGCAGCGGTCCCCTCCTATCTACTTACGCCTGATAATGTGTCATACAAAAGATCCTTTGCTGGTGGAATACGTTAAGAATGGGAACTGTGGTGAGCGAGCAGCGCAAGGCATTGAGCTGGACCCCGTAGCCGGAGTAGTTGATTCAACTTCTGTAGCCTTTGAGGACCCTTTGTGAACCCCCCGTGAAAAGACCAGGCACTGCTTTATAATCGATAAGTGGTACTAATGCGTCTGGCAGTGAAGGCAGCGAGAAAGCCAAACCTAAATGTTTTGTTTAGGATTGTTGTAATCGGAAAATGGACCCCTCAAAAAGAGTAAGCTGACAAGGATTTGTATGTCAACACAAAATAAATAAAACTACCTGTTTTACGTGTAAGTCCGCACGGTGAAGTGGTGCTAAGTACATGCCCCGTCCATCCGAACACAGGCCGATAATTTATGGGTTGGCAGAAGACAACACCTTACTGAAGTCCAGTAATACCCTAACAAAGAAGGCACCAATACCGACCGAGAGCCCTCTGTCAAGGCAACAAAACGTACTAATCGAACAAAATTAAAGATTTATTATCTTGAATAGACATGTAAAAGATGGTGTTACTTTGGCGCCAATCGTAGCCAATTTCTCTCACGCGCCTGAATTTAATATAAAAGTGGCCAGGGATTTATAAAAATTATAGTGCAGGTCGACTGGGCAGCCGAATAGGTAGTAATCACTACGTACTTTGTATTTATTTGACCAGAGAGAGAGGGATCTGTCGGCTTGATGAGAATTATCTCATAGATAGTGCGTTGCCGCGTGAAGCCATGCGTTCAGTGCGGACACCATGATAAAATCTCTCTCCTCTGCGCCTGTAAATTCCATTTGGCAGGGATCAAGTTTCATTTTATTAGTTGCAGCATATGCTCGGAACACCCGATACTGCTGGCCCACTTTGATTTTCCTGATGCGATAACTGGGAAACTTTTGCGTTACTTTGAAGGCTGGGTTAATCAGAGAATCAGGGTCTTACCACCAAAATACTTCCAGTCAAATAAGAGAACAAATTGCTGTAAGAGCAGATGTAATGAATGTTCAAAATTCGCACTTAACATACATATATATATATATATATATATATATATATATATATATATATATATATATATATATATATATATATATATATATATATATATATATATATATCTTTGTGTCTTTTTGTCCAGAAGCACTTCCTGGTAGTCGTTACCCTATTCCGCAGTCCGAACTCTTTACACTCCATAAGCTAACCTGTTCCGCACTGTCTAACCTTTATAAATATGGAAGTACTATTGACCATATTGCACACGTTCTTCTGTAGAATTATGACATAGCCTGCATTAACCAATGTCAAAATTATATACATATATATATATATATATATATATATATATATATATATATATATATAAACACACACACACATATATATATGTATATACACACATACATATATATATGTGTGTGTATGTGTGTGTGTGTGTGTGTGTGTGTGTGTGTGTGTGTGTGTGTGTGTGTGTGTGTGTGTGTGCAAAACAGTTATCCTCACAGACGATTGCAAAAATTGATTATGCCAATAAAGCCAAAAAGTAGAGATGCTTGACAGGATTTTTGAAAAGCAACGATCTTTTTTCATCGCTTGACAAGAGAAAGTAGCTGCTTTTAGATTTTTTCGGGGTAGATCAGATATTACGTAAATCACCGTGGAAGACAGTGAATGAGTGTAGTGAGTTCAGTCCTATTCATTTGAAAAAAGTGTGAAAATTGTTCAGTAGACGGACCATTGTTTGGTGTGTGTCCATATGTTCACAGATTACCAATATTTGCACAAGACTGTCGACTATGGGGGGGACATGTGTTTATCGAGAAATTAAAGCATTTCAATATTTACCCAGTGCGTGCAACAAATCGATTTGACTTTTGGAACTTTCACTAAACTAGAGGCGTGCATAATTTCTCACAAATGGCTGAATTTTGAGGTCAGTCCCCCGAAGGTTCTCAAGTGGCCGATACGAGGCTCGCCAGAATGTGGCGCAGCCATTAACGACACTTGATACCTCATTCATCATGTTCTAACTAAAACACATGTAGGGGCCCCGGTATATTTCCATCCGTCGACGTAACCTTACAAAAATTTCGCAGCGTCTCAGATCGGGCAGCTCACATTCGAGTACTCTGATTCTTTGTACGTGGAAACGTGTTGGGCTGAAAGATTCTACCATGCGCGACCAGGCGGACACAGACGGTATGGTCTTGAGAAGCTAGAAGCATGGAGAATGTTGCATGTGGGATGTTGAGTAGATGGTAGTGTTTGGCAGTAGCTCGCCAGCATCCTATCTTGAGCTATAAGTATGTCAGCTCTTCTAGGTCTGCAAAAGCCACAGCATACACAGCTGCAGCTGTTACTGTGCTTGTTGTGCCTGCATCCGGTAGCCGCCTTATGTTGGCAGGCCGTCTTGGCCAAATCTGGGCCAACTCCACCTTAGCGTTTTGCAAATGCTCCCATGTTCGTCTGATCAGCGAATATGCATGTCCAGATCATTCTCGAAAGTCCCAAACATCATGCTTGTTTGTGTCACGATTAGCGCTACCAAAGACCACTGTCCAAAGATTAGCTCGCTCAAAAGGGCAAAGGATTGGCCAAGTCTAGGGCGTACTTGAGAGTTACACAGGAAAATGGACCAAAAGTTAACAGCGATCGCAACATGTTTGTTGTGCTTATTTTGGGCAATTACCAACAGTACCTTCATGTTTGGTGCACAGAAAAAGCTGCGTAAGTCAACAAACATCTTGCCTGAGTAAACTAGAGAAAGTTGAGAATAATATTAAGCAGTGACAAAGGTGTCTCCCCCCTAGTATAAAAGGCTTTCTGTTCTATTTAAATTCTGACCAAAAGCCTGCACGAACAAATCACTGACTCTGACCACAGGGATGCCTCATTTATGAAGATCGATGTATTGTTGTAGACAAGTGTATGCCGTACAGACTTATCAGATCTATGAAAGTCGTCTAAAAATATTGACTTTGGGGTTGTTTTCGATACAAAATGTGATCCCTTGAGTTTATGGAGTGGTCCCCATGAAACTAAACCCGTCAACTAAACAGGACGTGTATAAGTTGTAAAATACAGACACACTTCAAACCGTGAGCAAAATCCATTAAAATTTCACCGCTGCTTTCACGAAGGCCATCATTGATCATGCTATGTGGTTTCTTGTATAAAATTGACTCAAGAGACTAAGCGGAGCTACATGTTTGTTCCGTGGATGTGAGTGTGTAGCCTTCATTACATCACCATGGCAACGAGATGGCTTGGAAGCTTATCGACAAGGCAAAGGCAAAACCAAGCTAGTTACATCTTTAAATAAATAAACGTTCGTCAGATGTCAATTGCCAACAAATCTTTCTGTGCCGTACATGAATAAATTTAGCCCACAAGTAACATCTTTAGCATTTTACTTTTTAATAAACCAGAAAGAAAAAATCTGGATGAAGGAGAAGTTGTTTTGGTCGCGAACTTCAACAGCCGAACATGAAGTTAGTGGCCTTCTAGAGTTCACTCAACAGTTTCCCTCAGTAAACGCGATAACGTAATTATTTGGGGCATATGGCTCTTGTCCAGGAAGAGTTCGTGTTTTTGCAGGTGGTTTCAAGTAGGATCAGGGACATTCGATATGACTTGGGGTATCCTTCTCGAATTTCTGTATTAACAAAAGTCTAAGTGAGATCAGGCCCACACCAAAACCTTATAGTGTAGTGTACTCCCTGGTGCACGGGGAAAGTGGGCAGGCAAGACTTGAAGTAGCCATGCGTAGAAAATAGGCTGGAAAAGGACAATTTTCTCCATAGCATCGTCCCGCCGCTCCGTCACTGACTCAGCACAGGGCGACCCGCTGTGCTGTTTTTCCTACTTTTATTCTTGGCCATCCAAGGTGTACAAAGGTTTTGTTGCACTGTTTGGCGTGCATGGGCGCTGGTGAAAGACAACTTGTTTGGTCACAGCCGGTCAAAAGCAATCCCGCCGTTCGTCTGGTGTATTATTTTCGCTGAAGGGCCCTGCTGAAGTAAAACAGCAGCCTAGTTCGGTGGTAAAATGTTTTACACACAGTTTGGGCTTGCACGTTGTGAAAAGTGCAGCTGTTTGGCTCTGCCTTATTAAATGAGTATCTGTCTTATATCAACTGGTGCCATTTTTGAAACCACGAATGAACTGGGCCGCAACCATAAGGTGGAATTAGAAATGCATGGGCCAGTGTGGGGTTTGGGGCAGCTGCTTTGTCAATATTACCCTGTTGGGGGCACTGGGCATTCCTCTAATACCGTACCTGTCAAATATTATCTTTACAAACATGTCAGCCCATTTGCAAGTTGCCCATCGGCAATTCTTATCAGGAGCTAAATCTGAGATTTCAAGAAGAGTCGGATTTCCTACAAAAACATCAGATTCAAAATGGCACATAATAAGGAAATCCAGCGGCTTTCGGCTCCATTTTCAAAACATAAGCAGCTCATGATAGAGTCATCTGGTCAGAGCTACAGCAGATTTCAAAACAGTGTGCCCTGCGCGTACTCCCATGTACAACCATTTTGGTTCCTTATCTCGTCCTGAGCATGCGCATACGTTTTAATTTCACGCTGGTGACTACGGCTGGAGTTTATTAGCAAGTCCTTGCCAAACACATCAGACAGTGTTTAACATGTAATTGCAATGTTGTTGTAGCTAGTCGCCTCTATTATTCACTGTTCTCATTCATCATAATTTTTCACCGAGTACAAATATAAGTGGTTTTGCGTTCTCACGAAAATAAACTGTCTTGCTTCTCAGTATGCATAAGACTGATTTCACATTGACACCTCTTTCGGGGTCGGGTTTCCATGATTGACAGCGTTGTCATAGTGATTAATTTGGTAAAGCATTGTATGAATATCGATATATCTACGGGGTCGAGGGACGTATCCAATCAGAGTAGACTATGGGACTATTAATGTCGCCTTGAAATAATACTGTCAAGATGTAGTAGTAGCACACGTTGACTTGTTTTCACAGTGAACTTTCAAGCGAGATCGTCCGAGGTGGAGGCTTACTGCGGCAAGACGGGCGACTCCATGCTTCACGAACAGGCTGCAGGTTCCGTCAACTCACCGACGCCCATGCTCCCTTCGTTCGGCTTCACCCAGGAGCAGGTCGCATGTGTGTGCGAGGTTCTCCAACAAGGAGGCAACATCGAGCGACTGGCCCGCTTCCTATGGTCCCTTCCAGCATGTGAACATTTACATAAAAATGAGAGCGTACTCAAGGCCAAGGCTGTGGTGGCCTTCCATAGGGGAAACTTCAAGGAGTTGTACAAAATACTGGAAAGCAATACGTTTTCCCCACACAACCATCCAAAACTGCAAGCACTTTGGCTTAAAGCCCATTACATTGAAGCGGAGAAACTGCGTGGCAGACCGCTTGGTGCTGTTGGAAAGTACCGTGTGCGTAGGAAATTTCCTCTTCCTCGCACTATTTGGGACGGTGAGGAAACTAGTTACTGTTTCAAAGAGAAATCCAGGACTGTACTGAGAGAATGGTATGCACATAATCCGTACCCTTCTCCCAGAGAAAAGAGGGAACTGGCAGAAGCCACGGGTCTTACAACAACACAAGTGAGCAACTGGTTCAAGAACAGAAGACAGAGAGACCGGGCGGCTGAGGCCAAAGACAGGTGAGTAATCATATACTACCTGTTACCGTATTAGCCCTATGGCTACACTCGATGACACACAAATCCCCGTAGCTACCTGTCAACATGCAAAACGGCTCTGTAAGCCAGTGGTAATACTGCAAATTCTTGATCAAATATATCTATGATTTGAGCAAGGAAATGCAGCATAAGCCAACTCACGAGTCATTAGGTCACAGTTCAGCGAAAAGCAGTGCTGCCAAAACAACCAACTTCCACCCCTATACTATTGATTCCCTCATGATCGCCATTCAGGTGATTGCGATGGAATATCGTGAATAATCGTGTGGTTGTAAGAACATTAAATGATGCTTAAACCATTGAAAAATCACCATTGCGACCACCCACTAATATCTGTTTCCTGTTCCTCATGCAAATTCAATTTTCAAAATGGTGGCGGCCATGTTTTGCTGACAATACTAGCAAACATGTATGTCTACAACAAGGAGCTAATCTTTTATGTTTTCATCATGCTCAGTCACTTCCTTGGAGAGAAAACAAGGCAATTCAATGCATTCAGTGACCATGTTGTAATTATGGTATTATTCCAAACCATATAATTAATTGATTAATAGCATTGACCAAATCCCATTCAGCAAAATCGAAGCTCAATAAAGAAGGGGAACAGCGGGGGTAAGCACAGAAGTTCGTCTTTTAGATGAAAAGCAGCAAAGTCATGATGACATAATAAGTATCTCCATCTGCAAGTCAGTTATCCAAAGACAATTAAAATGGAGGCGATAGGAACTGTGAACAGTAGGATCCAATTTTGTCCAGGAGACCTCCTGAGGTGAAATGTGTCAGGGTGGGCCTGATAACCAAACAGTGATAACATTGCCACAAATTAGAAATTTTCTGTACTGCCATCGCTTCATGCTTATTTTCTCTATATTTTCTCATAAGGCTGATATGATACGAATTTTGTGATTATTGTACAAAATTTATGACATAACTTTGGAGATTTGAAATATTGGCAGCCCTTGGGTTATCAATATGTGACTGCACCTAGGACCCCAATCAAAACCACAGACCTATTCTGCAGCAGAAATTCCTAACCTCAATAGAACAGTCTTACTTCCTTTCTAGATCTGATTAGGACAGCTATCATTTTTTTTAATACATTTCAGTGTATTGTTCTGTGGTACCATATCAGCTTTTGTGGCATCCCAGATAGGTGTTTAGTATGGGGCTGTTGCATGAGGCATTTTATTACGCTCAACTGTCCCGGGAGAATAGGGCCACAGCACAAAAAGTAACTCACGTCAGATGCGAGTTAAGGTTGAAACGGTCGAGACGAGAAGGAAGATTCACGCTAATGTAATTTAGTAGCATTCCTCATCCCTGGGCCATCAGAAATGAAATTTCAATCTCAAGAGATACGCCAATTTGGCCCCAAGAACGGCACAGATTTGTGTCGTCTTATTAATTGGTTTGCCTACCCGGATGCCATGGAAGCGTTTACATTGTTATGATGCGAGGCCATGGGTAGTGAATGTGACAGTTATGTCTATTCATGTGAGTTTTCTTCTCATGAAAAGTTAATGTGAGGAGAAAGACCAAATATGCAAGGAGTGTATATTTTTTCATGTATATGTGTCTTTTGCTTTTTCTCTTTCTTTTTTCTTCCTTTGTCTTTTCTTTTCATTTTGGCATAAATATCACTGGTGAGTGTTTTGTATGTTTATTTACCAAATGTTTACACACATAATTTACAAATACTGTCCACTATTTTGGTAGTATGTTTATGAGGAGTTGTTTGGACTTCCTTATGTTTACAGAGACACCACAGGTGATGGAACAAAATTGCAAGCTGAGCCCAAAAAGGAGCCAGAATCCCCCGGATTAAATGGACAGACCAAATTGGACGATAGTCCGCCAGATCCAAGCATGTTTGCAGACCTGCAGAAACCGTCCCCTATTCCTGCCAGCAATTCGCTCATGCCAAACGTGATGACCTCCCCGGGCATCGCCACACCGGACAACCCGTCTGCTCCCTCCGCTATGTCGGTACAAAACAGTGCGGGCAACGAGGTTGGTGGAATTTTAGCGGACTATCACAGTTTATGAGATATAATAGCATTGTACAGATTGAACTGAACTATAGCAATAATATTACAATTGTATAAAGTACTGCTGTGGCCCGCAGAGGTGGTTCACTGCAAATGCTGCGGTGATGGATGTTGTGCAGACAATAGTCATTGTTGTTGTGATGGTTGCATGAGGCAAAACAGGGAGGGAAGAGACAGCATGATATATCATAACAGGAATACAAAAGATAGAAATTCCTGTGCCATAAGATGCTTCACTTTTATAGGGATTCTACATTCGTTTTAAGACGCGTTTGCCATCACGAAATGAGAATTCAAGTGTGAATGTGGTCATTTGCCTGTCTTATTAACAAGACGCCCATCCATATATGTTGTAAATGTACATTATGACTTGAAAACATCAATGGTGTACCATAAGTGCTTGAAACTGGGCACATGAATTAATGCACGTTGTATTATATTCGGTATGACCGTATCAACCAACATCGACTATGGAGTCGTGTACATGAACAGGTACTTGTAACAGAAAGAGGAGCAAGTTAGGTCAATAGTCCATACTCAACATCAAAATGTGCAGTTTTGGTCTAGGTAAACCATGCGCCATCATGACGCAGTGTTGTGGTAGGCCAATGTTTAAGTCAAAATGGCAGGAGTCGCAAGGGGCTGACGCATTTTTTTTCTCACAAATTGTGCACATGGCATCACTGTTTCAAGCCTGCACTGTGCCATTTGGGCTGCCAATCATTTGCCAACACTTGCAACAGGCCACTTTGATCCTCTGTAGGGTTACTCTTCCTTCAACTTTGGGCTGTCATGCGGGCTGACTGGGTTGGTTCACAGCAGTCACCCTTCAAAATAGCCGGTATGACCTCTATCCAAGAGAGGTTCTTGCTTGAGCGCGCCATGGGCCTTAAAATTGAAAACAAGCAACTGATGTCAAACTGTTTTACTTTGATATTACATAAGTTAAGCCTAAACTTGTATTTCACTACATTTTTACCATCATCATTCTTCTTGAACATATGCAGATGCCAAACTTATAAAAGTCAAAATTTTCATTTCCCATTGAATCCCACTGCTTCGTGGCGATTAGATCACAGTAGATCATGTGAGCTGATAAGTTTAAGTATCAAGTGAACGTTTTCCAGATTTTTCCAAAGGATGATTCAAATTTGTCATATGCAATAACTCGTGAAGTCCCAATCATCCCATGCAGCCAATGTATTCATTTATCATAGCTTAATACAAACATTTTGCATGTCGCGTCCTTATATTACTTCATTTTGTTGAACACTCTCAAACTTTACACTTTAACAGCTGGCATTTTTACAGACTGGATAAAATTAAATTTATTTCATGAACAACAGTCATCATGTCGAGCGTTTTTTTTCCGCAATCAGACTTTGAGCCACTAAACTGGAATAAATTTTCCAAATATGCCGTTTTCATGTAAATATTTTATGCAGAAATTGATATCTGCACAATGATCGTATTTGAATGGTGCTTTTCATTGTGTTGTGGAGTTTGAGTAGTGTATGTTATATGTAACTGTTCCATATGGCACAAGAGAAGCTATCGAAGATATCAGCGGGTTTCCGTTATTTGCAGAGTTTCTTTATGCATTTATATCAGCTGAAGCCGAGATTATTAAACTGACGTTATTATATTTATTTCATGAATGGGCCGATGCGTTGACAAGTGTAGGCTCTTTCTGATTTATTTACCTTCAACTAATACAAGTTGGTGGTATTTATAATGTACTTAATGTATGTAGCGTGGCTCAATACTTACTGGAACTGGTGCATTAGTTGCAAAAATACTTTGACACAGTTCTCAATCTATTGTCTCCATCTCCATGTCTTCCTTGCCATATATACCGAAAACTACGCATAGATAAATCCAAATTCATGCACACAAGTTCAGTGTAGTTTTTGTTGAAGCTGTTTGGTAATCAAAAGCAAACAAAGACTGGTTAAGTCCATCTACTTCCAGCTCTATTTCTTCTATAAAGTTATGCTAAGCGGGTAAAGCTTCGCGGAATCATGTACATTGGTCAGCTTTGTAGGCAATCTTAAGCTTCGAAATCCAAATCAGTAAATAGGGCACATGGCAAAAGCCTGCGTAGCTTCAGCGAGGAAATAACAACAAGAGGCAGTCTTTTTTACAGCCAGGTAACATGTCACGATTTGCTAATTAGGGATATCAAGTTAGAACGCGCTGACCTATGGGGACAAGTAACGGTTTCATATTCAATAGAACAAGGGAATTAGTCATGTTTGAAACAATGCACACCACCGTCACTGTAGCCCCATCGTGATGCATTAACATGGGCAATGGAGGTACATATAATTTACATGTATACGCATTCATTCTTATATATACACAACATGCACACAATACAATGAATTTCCTCATTAGCCCGAGACTGAGTCACATATGTCATACTTATAAATTCACAAATCGCACACTACTGTGTTGCAGTAGATTGGAAAAATACGTTACACACATCAATGTACGCGGAGTTAAATCGCATAAATACAAATTTTTTGTTGTGAAAATGAAATTTGAATATGTAAATACATACATGAGACCAGGGCAAAATAATATTGTGGAGGAAACCCGAACCGTATGAAATGTATATGGTGTAACAATATGGATATATATATATATATATAAATATATATATATATATATATATATATATATATATATATATATATATATATATATATATATATATATATATATGTATATATATGGTGTAACAGTATGGGCGTGTGTATGTTTACATGTGTGATATAAATAATAGGGGTACACTTCAGTATCTAAATACTCATAAATAAAACGTATACATACATTATTCTCAAACCTTCGTGAAAGTTCCTACAGTATTGGAAAGTAAAAGCTACTAGATTTTACGCAAATCTTTTCAATTCAAAAGTGGGACCATAGCTTTAGGTTATTGTTTATATTGATATTTCAAGATTCAGAAATAGGGTTCTTATTCAGACCCGTGTTCACCTAAGTCGTGCATCTTTATGTATATGAATGCCCAGGTGTACTAAATAAAGCTTCAGGAGTGCAGATAAAAACTTAATTGAAACCCAGCGGAATGGGTGCACTGAAGTGGATGAGGCCAAACAAAGTAAGCCTACTGATTATTGATATTTCTCAAACCGTTCATGCAAACCATTTCCCCCACCCTACTCTACCCTCCCCGAAAAAAAAAAAGAAAGACAGAAAAATAGAAAGAAATGCGCCAAAGGAATCTGTCATAGCCTAAATATTTGCCCCATCTTTTCTACAGGCCAATGCGCTTAGTATAGTGAACGGTAGTCCCACTATGAAGAAGAAATAGATTTATTACAATTTTTATTTCCGGGATGTCACCATTAAGAAGCCATTTTCACCACCAAAAAAAAAAAAAAATCTACACTTTTGTTACCCGCCTTTTTAGAGCGTTTCTTTGCATCAATTTAATTCAACCAATGTTTACAGACCCTGTCTCTTATTGATATGACGCTGTCGCATACCTTTCTACATGAAAAATAGGTATTATTAGATTTGGTCAAAACTAAAGTTATTTCTAGAGAATAGCAAGAATGTATGCATGTATGTATGTATGTATGTATGTATGTATGTATGTATGTATGTATGTATTGTATATTGGTATGCATGCATGTATGTATATATGTATGTATGCATGCATGCGTGTGTGTGTGTATGTGTGTATGTGCATGTATGTCAAAGAGAGATTTTTATGTGGCAGTGCCTCTTTGTCATTTTTAGCACGAGTGAGCTGCTCTGATGTCATGAACAAAACGAGTGCAGCGCATTAGCAAGCCACCACGAATACTGAAGATGATACACAAACACTTCATGAATCGTTTATGTGGCTAATCAGATGAGAATCTGTAAAACGAAACATTTACTTAGATACGCGAGCAAAGACAATGCTACTTCCAACAAATGCAAACTTTTATTGAAGACGCCCGAAGTTCGTGAATATTGATTTTTTTTACATATATCTTCATTTTTTTCACGCATGTTGACATTTTCTAATTATGAACAAGGATAGGAAGAATATATCAAGGGATATCTTGCCAATATACATATTTTAGAAAAATGGAAATTTTTTTGAGTTCCGTTAATTAAGAGCTGTCGACATGCACTATGTGGAAGCATGTGTGCATAACATTGGCTCCTGTAAACTTGATTTTGTTAGATGTATGTATGTATGTATGTATGTATGTATGTATGTATGTATGTATGTATATGTAAGAATGTATGTATGTATGTATGTATATATGTATACAACATAAATGGATAGGGTCAAAGATTCAATCCGTCAATGTTAAGTAAATTGAACCAAGTATGTTTTTAATTTTAATTTAGACATACAAAACTATAAAAGGTATATTGGTATTCCCTTTTTTTCTTAGCTTTGTCCATTTTCACTTCTATCAGGTGCCGTGTAACTCATTTTCGGCACAACAAGTGAACACATAGAACAATTTTGTCACAACTTATAATGTTATGAAGTGACCTCATTTATGTATGTAAAGTGAGCATGTAGTCTCGACTGTATGCACATTTATCGGTGATGGATCATCATTTTTAGTCCTATGTGTCACCAGTGTAACGTTGTTGAAATCCCTTTTCTTTCAATGTGCAATATGTTTCACTCAAAATAATGATCCAAATTAGATAGTGATAAAATTTTGTGGAATGCAATGACAGAAAAGCTGGTACTTACTTGTTAGCAATCACAAATAATGAATGGTCGCAGACTTGCAATAAGAAAATCTGACTAACAGAGACACAAAGTCTGTTAAAAAAAACTCTTTTGTAACCTTTGTTTTGTAATTGGTACGATATTAACCACATGGGTAGCGCATTTTAAGTGATAGTCTTTACTTTATATGTGGACATGTATCTCGAGTAAAGAGGTCTTGCAGACGATGATAATAGAGATGCGTGGTTTTTATTGACAAGTAAAGAATTATTAGAGCGAGTCAGCCTTGATGCCACAGTGCACAGCTTGTAGAAGAAACAGACCACAAAGGATGATGGCCAGTGTGTCCTTCCACTCATTATTAATTTGACTACTAGATTTTTTTTTATTATCAGCGCGTAGTCACCATGAAATAAAAATCAGACAGCGATAGACCGTTTAGGCAAGCATGAAATGAAACTCTAACGGGATGTTTGAAGTTGTGCTTTTGGTATTCGACCGGATACTCGTGCATTATCTTTTTCTTGTTCCCCTTCACCTATTGCGGTCTTCCGTGTATAAAGTATTTATGGCATCTATTGTGTTGAAAGTTTTCAAATTAACGGCGTAAAATGGCAGTGTGTTAAACTTCCATTTTGTGCAGATTGTCCCCCGAATCGATATTCGCATCTTAGGAAAACATTTATTCACAATTGCTTGATGAATTCAGACAATTGTTCTGTACAAGTTTAGGTTCCAAGCTGTATTTATATGCCAATTCACCCGGAGAGGTACTGCATACTATTGGATATTGGATATCCTTCAAGAGGCCTAGTACATTGTGTTTGAGGCCCAGTCGACTGAGGGTGTCAGGACATCTCCATTGATGCAGTGGAGCTCTGCACAATGCACAGTGTCTTGCCGCAGGAAACAATGTACTGTTTTGCTGTAGCCTGCCTTACGATACCCACTGCCATTTCTGCACTTCCGGTTTAGCGGTCGATGATAGCAGCAGACGCTCCATCACCTGTTCTCTTGCATCTGCTTTTCTTATACTCTCAGATTGGTTCAAGACTTGGACAACCCTTGTTGCTGAGTAAAGCGCATGCATGACCCTCAATCCGAAGAATGCTTTGGCCTTCCATCTGCTGGTTGGGTAAACAGTGAGTTATTCTCACCTAACCCCTGTAGCCGCAAGCTAAGGTTTGAGCGGGGCTGCTAAAAGCCAATTCACATAGGGGCATACAAACTAGAAGTCAGCAGAATCCTTGTTGTACATGTAAGTTGTGGCTTAGCGAGAGCAGCATGCTTGGTGGGTAAACCTATCTACTTGCCCCCTGGCCATGCGAAGTCAGTCGTTGTGCTGCTAAAGTCGTATCTAAAGTTTGTCTGAGCTGTCTGTCACCAGCAGTAGTACCAGTGGCTGCTGGGTCTATAAAATTAAACCAAGAATGCCACATAGTGGTGGCAATGAATGTACACAATCCCGCAATGAGCCTGTGTCTCGTCCCGCCACACGGATGCTTTTTCATTGTAGTTGAGTTTATCACCGCCTAAGCACATTATTAAATTCACATTATCTGAGGCCCCACCATCTATGCATGCGTTGTATGTCAAGCAAATGTGGTGAAAAGAAAGTCGAATTATCCATTTGCTGGTGTTGGATTGTGATCCATTTGGCAGTTTACAAACACGAACTGAACAGGAGAGTACACAGGGTGACAGAATGCGCCCCCCCCCCCTCCCGAAGGACTACAAATATGCCTGTCCATCCGGGTTTCCACTGGTTGCGAATTAAATGCAAAATTTATTCCAGGGGGACTTGAAGGATATGTCCACTTCGCACTCATATGGCGAAGTCACGGTGCGCTTCACGGATTTATGATAGACTGATCACTATTATCTTCATTTAGCGTGAAATTAACTCCTCTCTCTCTGTCCTTCTCTGTCTTTTATTTGTTGGTGTTTTGTAATTAGAAAACAATGGGGCGGGGCGGGGCTAGTGAAAGAACTGGAGCGTGCGTCTGTACGCAGGTTATCAGCAATCCGGGGAAAATTACCAAACCAACACCCATCAATGTTTAGATTATACCCAACTGTTTATTAAACCATGTGGTTGGCTCTTCCAGATTCCATGCCACTTAAGCGAAAGCATTGTGACATTCATATTGAAACTCCCACTTGATGAAGGGTGTAACTGAACATGCAGTGTTATATGATTTTAAAATGAGACGCAGTTATACCCAGAAGTACATAAATTGATGGACAATATTTACATTTGTAGTCTTGAAGCCATGCTTGTCTCTATTTTGAGCAGCAAAAATACAAAACATACGAGAAATGTTTTTCTTTGTTTATGTGTTTCACACTCATCATACTTTCAGTAGACAAACTAGTTCATATATTTAAGGGTCTGAAAGCACAAGAAAAACCTGCCACAATTATTCAGAAATAGAAGTTATACACACACATAGCAAAGGCAGAGCATTCACAATCTCACATATTACACAGACAGTTGGATTCCGGCACACATACCAAGTCGCAGCTGCCAGAAGCGTTTGTTGACGTATACAGTATTAGGTATCCTACTACAACCTCAGATAAACAGTCCTTCAGTTTCCGACCCTGTCTGGCTGAAGAGGCCCGTCCAAATTTCCCATAAATATATCACTGCTGGTTTTAATGGGAAGTTATCTTTCCAATTTCTACCAAGGAAATCTTACCCGCACGTCCTGTGCCCTAGTTTTAGATTTGTTTGGGACCTGGTTTGTGAAATCCTCACTTTAAAAAGTTTATAGGGAAAATGTTGCCCTATCTGTTGCCAGCGCCCACGCCAGGACTCGCAGGATCTAAATTTCTTGACAAGATCTCACAGCCCAGTACATAGTACAGGCCTAGGACAAAGGCGCTTTATGCAAAGAACACACTGTGTTAATTAAAGCACAGGAATTAAGTTACACTTTGGCAAATTCCTTATCTAAATTGTAACACAAAATCGGCCAACTATGTTTAAAATCTGACAGTAAAATATGAGCCTCGGTCACTCGATACCAAAGAAGCCCATCTGTCTTTCTAGGTTTACGAAAAATGCCAAATAGGAAAACTTGCTGACAGACGTAAATGTTTGGCTAAATTAAGTTGATAGGTGCGAGCCCAACGAAGGCGGCAGATGGTGGACTGGTTCAGTTTCTGAAGGATCCAGGGAGACTCTATCACCATATAATCTCTGAATTCTTGCTTTGTCTTTGCCCAAAATGAAACGAGGCAATCCCAAAAGAAAGCAATGTGGGAGATGTAGTGGAATGGCTCTTCATGTTGTTCATATCTCTTCCTGACGCACATCCCCTTTGCTGCCTATGGACAAGTCCATGCTGCCTGCGGTAAAGTAAACACCTGAGAGGTCAGGAAGCGTCTTGTTGTACATGTAATATGCAATGAATTTCGAGCAGTTGAACAAGACTAGCCGAACGTCAGTTGCCGTGGGGTTCAGTGAAGTTCGGTGGGGTGGGTAACTGCGCACAATGAGAGGAACACTGGCCACCGGCCGGCAATTTACCGTTCGGTCTTGCCAGGGGCAGGTATCAAATCCCATTTACGTAACTTGCCAGCATATTGCTTGAATAGCAAGCAACACCAGATATGAAATTGCAGATGACTGTTTTGACGGCTTGTGAGAAAAAAAAAGTGAAGAGACTGATCGGTGCTTGCAATTAAAGCTGTCCAATTAATAAAATGAAGGTTCTCAAGTACCAGCCAACTGGGAACCATGTATAAGCGAGGACCTTGATTTCCCCCACAAACTGCCCTGGTCCGACGGCAACTACTATTGCTGTTTGATTTAGACTGGGACCTTTTTCACGAACATCTCTTTTCACTTAATTTGCCAATGTGGTTAAAAGATTGTGTGCTGTTCTTCCATTATATTTACCTTCATTAAAAGTATGAAAAGGGTACAAGATAATTAAAAAGCAGCACAAATACACAGAAGGGATTCCCAAGGAAAATTTCCTGCCACCTCTTCACAGTGATGTCCCAATAAATACTAGTTGTGCACGCCCCGGCTTGAGCACCGTAATCAATTATCGACGACGTCAATGTTGATTGAATTTTAATCACCACCAGCGCAATTTCCATTCACGTGCCGCATTTACAACTTCACGGTAGCATTCAAGACATCAGGGGGGTTCACAATCATGGTCTCGCTTTCAGATTGTCGTGGTGTGCGTGGGTGTGTGGGTGTCTGTGTGTGTATGTCTGTGTGTGGGTGTGTGTGTCTGTGTTCGCGTGCCGTAGTTGGGTGGCGGAACATGTATCAAACGGACAGGTATCCTAATTTAAATACATGACCCGGCCTTGCTTTCAACCGAAGATGTCGTTCTGATCCCAGATTCCGTTATGTATAGGTTCGGGGGCAAAAGCAACAAGCGAAACAAACGTATTTTAGAAAAAAAAATGAGGCAAAATTCAGTGCATGTGTGATGAAAAAGAGGAAAACTGGATTGACTGAGTAGATTTATTAAATTATGATGGCCGAGAGACAAGCAACGTGAAAGAAATCTATTTTCGGTGTCCACATGGGACGCTTATAAAATCCATACACCGCAAATCTCTTCCCTTTTGTTGTTTTCTGACTTATTCCAGGTTCGATTGTTCTTTTTCTCTTGAGTATACCCGTAATGCCAACGCATCGGCGTAGTGAATCCTTTGTATACATGAATAATATAGTAACTTAAATTCAAAAAAGAAAGAAAGAAAGAAAGAAAGAAAAAGAAAGACAGACAGACAGACGTACTCCATCGTGGACTTTACCATAATTATCTACTACGTCACATGGTTGTTCAATTTTACATACTGGGAGGTAATTCATTATTCATTCCCGATGTACTCGCGCGCAGTTATCGTTCAACTTAACAACATACTCCTGCTAATTTCACTTCGATTAACGTGCGTATTTTTAATCTGATATATTCAGATTAGATACTGTACACGACTACCATGAAGGTACAGTTTTCCACACGTACTCGAGAACAAATTACTATAAACAATAATGTATATCTAATAAATTGCAAAGTGTTCATATAAACCGAACTCGAATTTAAAAAAAAAAAAAAACAAATTTAACTGAATGCATTCATGTGACTCTCCTGCAAATGTATTCGGCGATTCTGATTATGGAAGTGTGAGTATATTTTAGGGATCGCATGCAGTTTACCAAATTGCACAGATTGTGAAGGTTGTGTCTCAAAAAATGACTGCTCATAAGTAAACCCAGGCGGTGAAGCTTGCCCCCTGCTGATTAGGAGCGTGGGGATTTGGGTTCGAGGTCGCGGGGTGAGTTGGATATGCGCCTTGTCTAGAAAAGTGGGAGAGACGGCCGCCCTGACTTTGAACTCAGTGTTAGCTGCTGGAGTGACAAGCTGACGACGTTCCTGTGATTGGCTGTAGAAATGTCACGATGGAACCTTTGTTGTGGCAACTTACTGCCAATTTAAGACATTTGGGGGGGGGGGGGGGCTACAATTGATCCAAGTAAAGTATTAAAACAGTGATAGGTATGGCCACTTGCTATTGAGCTAATGAAAATTAACCAGTACATGCTACCTATTGCAACATTGCAGAGAAGTACTTATCACAATTTGAGTTTATTTGAGCATAACCAAATTTTAACTTTTGGAGTTTGGTAATTTAATGAATATTGCGTAAGTCATATGAATAAAATAGTATTAAAAGACGGCATTTATGAAGTCTTTCACTTGCAAACATGTTGCTCTGTGTCCTTATCCTTCACAATCAGGAAGTCAAATCGTAAATATTAATTTGTGACGCGGAAAAATGATATCCTGCCCATATTATTCATGTAGCTGATATATACTGAAATAATGCTGAAATATCCCTTGTTGCTGCTAATTCTGCTAAGATAAGTATAATTTTTTGAATTTCGTAATACACACACACATATAGTATATATATATATATATATATATATATATATATATATATATATATATATATATATATATATATATACGTGTGTGTTTGTGTAATGTTTTGACCGCTATTTGATCGTGTAAATCGCTTAAAAAGAAGGACTGGCAAGCCAACCTGGAAGTCAGAAATGCGGTACTGTAAGCATATTCAGGGACAGACCTTGCCTTCCAACATCTGTAGCTAAACAAGGAAATAAAACAGTAATTGCTGCATGATTCGACCAAACCCTCTCATAATTCATGTTAAAATAAATTAGCCATTTGCAAATTTCTTTAGCCAAATGAAGGAAACATTAGCATTTGGTTAATTGGCTAATGGCACCAGCGGTCCCTGGTATTTCACATACAGATACAGAATCTTGGATTTCATGGAAGGAAAGCACAAATTAATAAGTAATTCGTTATAAATAAATACACATTATTCTTTCAATCAAAATACAGAGCCCATAAAGTCAGTGCTCGAAAGTCATATATATATATATATATATATATATATATATATATATATATATATATATATATATATATATATATATATATATATATACTTGATGGCACACACACACACACACACACACACATATATATATATATATATATATATATATATATAATATTCGGAACGAGCGGGACTCGAACCTGCAACCTTTGGCACCAGTCGCCTACCTGAAATGGGAAACGCTTATTATATATATATATATATATATATATATATATATATATATATATATATATAATGGCACAGAACTACATCTTTTGGTCCTTGTCCAAAATACCAAATAAGTGTCAATTTATTCACTGTTTTATCATGTGCAGAAAGTTCTTTCCTACTACTTAAATTGCTAAAACTGTTTACCTGCTCCTGAAATTAAACGAGGAAAAGGCCTTTTGCTCAACTTGGGTTTAAACCTCTGCTGACCACGTGTTCTTGGCTTCATTTGTGACCAGACGCGTGACGATCAACCAGTATTATATTGTCCATTCTCTCTACAACACACTTAGTCCAGGTGAAATTTGATCTCCGGAATTCCCACGAAGCTTTTGTTTAATTAACCTTTATGTGTCTGTGTCTGTGGACGGCTTCAGTTTTTGCTCTGTACACAGGGACTCTTCCTCCGCCACGTCCAAACCCAAGTCACGAGATAGTTTCAAAATAATTATAGTTCTCTTTATTCGTAAGTGAACACGAACTCCTAGAAGAAGCCAGTGGTTGGTCAAAAATGGCTAATCTGTGATCATCGTTTAAGGAATATTGCAACAGTAATCGGAAGACAGCGTTTGAGATGCGAGTACCATTAACGGGGTCTCCATTGGCTTAGTTGTGGCATGTCCTAGGCTTCTCCGATGCGCTGACCCCTTGTTGCCGGCCACCTGGCCGTTCTAACCTTCAGGTAATTGAGGCAATTACTTCCTAGAAACAAGCTCCACTCGCATGCCTCCTATTTCTCCTATCAATTATGATCTAGGTAATTGTCCATCGGATATGTGCAAATTATCTATGGATTTACTGTTTTCTTAATATTTCTCTAGAAGCCACTACCATTTTGCAGGATTCAAATTTAAAATTTCCCTGACTTTGCTTTGTATGCAGCATGTGTATATAATATATCGTGTTGTTCCTGGTTTGTATATGTGCCTTTAATGTTGCTAGTCATACTTTTACTGATATAAGGTAAAATTTCACCGCAGACAACAAAGCGATTGTAGCAAAACAGGTTCTCATCAGCCCTAGGTACAACAAAGCAGCACACCAGCCTGTCTTATAATGTACCCCATACTTCATCCTATTGGTAGTTCCTTAACGTTCATTTTCAGTTGCATTTTGTTGAAATTACACAAGGTGTTTAAAACAGATTTAAAAGGGCTGCTTATAATGTAATGAAGATGTATGGTTGCACAATTTTCGGCTTCATGTGTTAACGGAAGCGATGTGTTTCACTTAAATGTTGATGACAGTGGAAATATCCGTGTGATCAATTTGTTGATTTATTTTCATTTGGGTATGCTGCAGAATGTAAAACAATTTATTTTCTTTGTTTTTTAAACTAAATCTTTACAAAATAAATTAAAGAAATTGTAAATTCTAAAGCTGCGGGAATAAAATTTGAAAATTCTACACGGACTATTATCTGGCGCAACTTCAGAGGCCAGATATGCTTTGTTGCCATTTGAGTTGTGATAATAGGGTTCCGGAAGATAGTGCGCGGTATATTTGCTTTTATATACAGTATTTTAAGACCGCAATTTCAAAGATGCTGAGTAGTTATTACTGCATGTTCTGGTGTGCATTCCTTTTTAAAAGTCAGATTTTCGCCAAGCGTCGCCCCGCGTCAAGTCATTGTGTACCGGACCTGTTCTCATAGGAGCTAAAAAAGTCAAGTGTATAATCGTGTACAATCACCTGTATACATGCGTCCCATATCTGCCAGAAATATGCCCTGCGTGTACTTTGAATGACAATTCCCGCATTTAAATTCAAAAATCTCATGGGGCTCTAATTGAGCTCATGGACAAGACACAAAATAAGATCAGGAATTTAGTCTGGGGCATCGCCGCAGTAAATTATAGACATGCAATTATGAATTCAGACCTAAGAAAACAACATAATGTTGGTACAGGGTATCTTATTACCTTTTAGCCTGGAGATATTGGAAAAAGAAAAGGGTTTTTGCATGACTAAAATTACCCTCTTCCATGCTTCAATAAATTTGAACTTTACGGTGGATGGTGCAATGGTTGCCCGGAGTCTTGTAAACTCGAGGGTCAGGCCTCCATTGAAGACATTAATTAAAAGACAGCAGAGGCCAAAGGGTTCATACGTCATAACACCCTACCCCGTCTGGGGTTAATTGCGTTCGCCAAGCGTAACAACTTCTTGGCTTCTCCTCATGGTGAAAAGAAAAGGCAAATTTGAGTGACGCACATGCTCAAGATCATTCTGTTTGCAAACTACATTTGCAAAGGATAACAAATTCAGTGGAGAGAGTGAAATGGATTCTTTGCAAGTTCAAGAGGGCGAGGAGAAAGAGGCCACTGATTGTAGTCGGGCCAAAGAGTAGGCCATCTCCCAATCCTGTGGATCAACAAGTCCTCAACCCCCTTTGTATTCAATGAAATTTTAGGGCAAGGCTTTTCTATGCATTTGCAAAATCCGTGTAAAGGCGAAGGCGGGGTTTACCTTTTCACTCTGTAATTACTTGTATGTATGGAAGCCCTGCGGCTAGAGAGGTCGGCTACGGCCCGTCGTTTCCAACCCAGCAAACTAGGTACCCGCGTCTAGGGCCACTGGGCGTATTCATCGGATTTGTAGCGGTATAAAGCTGTATAAAAGGATTTGAGACTTAATGGGAAAGAAGTAGACAGAAGGGAGAAAGGATATTTGTTTAGAAACTTCATTAATGAGCTAGGTTAAATTTCAAGTCTGTTTCTTTTTTGCCTTGGGACCTCGCATATACATTGGTATTCTGGTGTGATTGCTCTTTCTTACGGCTCCGTCACCCCCGGTGGTGAAAACAGCCCCTCAGCCCGGCTTCATTCAAGTCACTCACAAGCTATTGTGCTGCTCCCAGTGTAGCTCATCATAAAAGATCAACTCTTACACAAAGCCAAAATACACAAGTTTGTTGGTCGACTGGTGGAGGTGTATTTCCGAAGTCAAACAAATTGGTCTTATGTACTAACAGTGAATACTTGCATGAAGACGGGTCGAGTGGCTGAGTAGTGGTACACAGACGGGTCGATTGAGTTCTCTTGCATTTTGGCACGGACGGGCGCACATCTCATACCGACCCAGGCTCTCTGTTGCCGGGGAGTCTGGGGCGACATACGGGGTCCCCGGACCTCATCAAGTTTCATTAATCTGGCTTTAATGGTTATTTGTATCGAACAAAAAACGGTGATTATTAGAACAGGGTCACTGTAATGCATAATAAATCTTCCACGCCCTTTATCTTGCGAAAACGAATAGACACAACTCGAGTCCTAATGATTCGTTGCGGGTCTTGCACACATTGTCCTATAAATGGGCACCTCAGGGCTATTTGGAATAGAAAACTATTACTTTTCATGACTTGGCCAAGGCCTGAATGGTGAACTATTACCCCGGGACCCCACACGATTTCATGCTCTTCCCATTTGCCCTGTTGTGCTTGGTGATTTGTTGAAGTTTACCTCCTCCATCTATTCAGGTGGCGGATTCAGAAGACGAGTCATCCCTGTGCGGCAACCATTTGGCAAGTCGGCGGCCTACACTTCATCAACACACGGCGGGGATGGCCTGGGACGCTATGGTAGGGACGCATGCAAAGCTAGTCGGGTCCATGTACTAGTTGGTGCTGTATGTGTTTGAACAGACATTTGGAGAAATATACTACGCTGAGATATGGACAGACGTTTCAAAGGCAAAAAAAAGAGACATTGCTTTTTTATAATGATATACGCAACAGTGACACCTTGGTGCTTGTGTGATGGTGACTGTGGTGACGGGCTGGCCATGACGTGTCCAAGCCGTCACGACTCAGACATAAAATTGTGGTGACGGTCCAGTTATGACGAGTTAGCACCGTCGAACTCACTGGTGACATAAGTCATGGCCTGGTTGTGACCTGTAATCATCGTTATGACCAGGTGATGATCCTTTTGTTGGCCGAGTAGTACATTGTCTGCACTGTCAGAACTGGACACTGTATTAAAAGTCACATTGCTGCATGCTTTCTCAACACCCTTCACCCCGACTCAGGACAATCCATAAATATTATCATTGTAGGTAAATTCCATCATGTAGTAGGGCGGGGTGATGGGTGAATCCCTCTTGTAGACACGTTCCACCACTTCTTGGAGCGTGTGGCACCTTGTACAGCACGGTCTAGTCAATTTGTTCTTCAACATGTAGCCAGATAGGGCAGCTTTGGCCTCCAAGAGGCTTAGCTCCTCCCAGACCTATTTTACATCGCATGTAGGCGCCTGCGACTCACCCAATAAGTTTCCGTTTGTATACAAATCAATTCTCTTAACCTAAGTCGTCAGACTCTAAGGTCAGAACTTGTAGATCTACAATGGGCATTTGTCTGGCGATTAAATGCTGGTGTTATGACGAGTCATTAGTTTGCATGTATATCCTATTAATTTGTTAATGCCCGGAGTAGGACGATTAATTGGAAGTATAGGTCTCACTTGATTACACATTGGCAAGAACAGTCTGATCAAGATCACACAGAATGAATTCTAATGGCAGCCTGACGCCTGGCACTGATCGCGTGATGGATCGCGGCTAGCTATGTCAAATTGCCGAGATATTACAGGTATAACGAGCAATTAGTCTATGAAACTAGCAACTATCAGATTGCTACGAGTCTATGGATTGCACTTCTGTTGTTAAAATAAGTGTGTGTATTGTAAGCAGGCAACGAGAGAGGAGATAATAGAATTGTATGTAGATCCTCCTTTCCGGTGCCCACACAGGTCACGTGATCCAGCAGGCTGCTGGAGCATTTTGTAATTTTCAGAATTTATTCAGAGAAATACTGCCATTTTAAATGGATATTATTAAAATCAATTCATTTAAAACTCATAAAACTATGTCTTTTGTTTGAGCGCAATACAACGACAAACATCTTACATTTGATCTTTTACTATGTTGAATTAAACATCTGTCCACAGAGACTTCTGCAAATTCTATTGATGCTATTTTAATTTTCGGTTTCTGGGGTGTTGTTGCTGGTGTTTAAAGTATTGGACAACGGAGAAAGCAGACAGTTATTAAACGTGTACTAGAAGGAAAGCAAATCAGTATGCATCTCATTATCATCAACCGCAATCTCTAGGACTGCTTCATGACGTTAAACCTTGTTTCACCGATTCCAAAGCTATCTCAAGATCTTTTCAAGACAAAAAAAAACTTTATAACAAAGTTCACTACACACCATCCCATTTTGAAATGGAAAAAAACGAGAAACTTTTGTCACAAAAAATAGTACTGTTACAAAACAATGACCACAGGAGGCAGCTGAATGTTCACCCGAATATCATCGAAACCAGTGATAATACATGTCCACGTACCTCTTGGGTTTTAACCCGCAAAACTGGATGCACTTTGCTGGAAACAGTTAAAACAATGAGTAATCGTGTTTGGGGGTTAAATGTACTTCAGATTTTTTTCCCGTTTAATTGAAATGCTGTAAGTCAGTTCCAATGACAAGAAAACAAGACTGTACATTCAGTGGACCTACATGTTGAACTTTTTCACAGACAAATTAGTCCGAGAAATGCACTTGGTATAATGCGCGTAATTATAATTGATGTAACATTTCAGTACTCGTCGAAAGACTGGAACATTGATTTTAAAATAAGCAGCACTCGTGCAAAGGTAAAAACCAAAAGAGAGTTTCTGAGATTTTATGGTACTTGACCATTTTAAAAACCATTTTAGAATTCTTAATCCAGACATGTTTACAGAATTGGCACACATTTTACTTTCGGAGTAAAAGGTATATAAAAAAAGGAAACAGATTTTGAGGTATTTATTGGCTTTTTAATGAAGAGAGTTACATGTGGTGATGGACATTCTTGTGCAAACTTGAGCAACGACACTGTCGGGAAGGCAGGTACCATATGGATTTACCATGAACGCTGTATAACCACAACGAGCATGAAAAAGTGGAACATGCATAGGGATGGGAACGCCAACCCGCCACACACGGCTAAGTTTCTAAATGGATCATGCAAGTATACGACAGCTACCTGGTTTATAAGTTAGAACACTACTTGTGTCTCAACCGGACGACCAGTGATGATAGATTGCCATTTTCACACGTACTTATAAGCCAATAGATTCCGGGATATGTAAGCTGTGTCGCTAAAAACGAAGAACTTACACTTTGTCTTGGGATCTTGTTCTACGAAATACCTGTTGTCTTAATGTTTCAACCAAGCTGAATTGAGTTGAAATTAGTTTAAAATATAAGTTCACTTCTCAGAAGAATTGACAGATAGTCTGGATACTCAAGAACTACCATCATCAGCACCTTATCTCTAAATATAGACGTTTTACTGCTTTATTCTTGGAGGCAGATTATGCGGCTTGACGTATTATATGGGCCATGTTAAATCAGTTCTAAGAGCGTTCACGCTTTTTCATTTCACTCAAGTAAATAGTCTATTTTTTCCCCTTGGTAATGTCATCTGCTGACTTCGTACATAAATGCTTTAGTCAGTGTTCATGGTTTGAAAGCATGGGTGAGAAAAAACATCTAGGACAGAAAAAAAAAAAGATTTCAGTATCATCTGGACAGACCCGGCGAAGCACTTCTAGCGGTCCACAATGCTGTGTTGAGAGTGGTATTATAACCCACTGGACACAGTCAGTAGAAGGAAGAACTTCAGACTATGTGGACTGTGTTCATTGGACGTTTACTTATCACAGTTGGCTTTTAGAGTGACATCATAAACTTTTTCAAAACTTCTCAGTGTATGTACGGGTCAGTGTTGTTTTCAGTGTTTACTTTCATAACAAGCGTCTCATAATATTGCTTTACTCCGAGGTCAGCTTGGTCATTTTGATTTTAATCCAAACTGATTCTATCCATTAAAGGTGAAACGGTATTTCAGTTGTTCCCTGGAAATGTCAGAATGCTTCAGCTGACAGATGTCCAATACGATACTTATCCATCACGAAGAAACCGACATAAAAAATCAAGACCACCAGGCCTTTATAGATGTTTCGAGCAAAAAAAGTTAAAAAAAATAACTGATGAGTTTTGCGTCCCATTGTGGACAATCTGAAAGAGAATCTGTACAACACAACCGTCACTTTCCAGAGGCAACGACGCTGCTTCATGAAGATCTTTAACTTTTAACTATCGCACCATTGGCGACTTCACTGTGAAGCTGTATAAAACAAACCTATCCAACAATGGACGCATTTTGTGAGGTATGGAGTGACGACTCACAGCTGAGCAAATCCAATGCAATTAAGTTAAATAAATGGTACCTACCACTTTTACTGGACCTGCAGTTTTCAAATTTACTTTGGTGCCTCGGAGGCCATACGGGGATTTGTGCATTAACTTGTGTGATCTTTCACATTTTTCAGGTTGGCGAGGTTTAAGGATAAAACACAGCACTATTTGAAAACAAATTTTCGCATTTTAAACTATTAAATAGTGTAAATGAATGTTCGTTTCATTGGAGGCCCATACCTTCAGTTTGATCTCTGTTGTCAGTTGTGTCCCGGGGGTACGGCATTCATGTGTACACTAAAATGACACTTTAACATACGGCTTGACATTCGATGCAATCCTGAACATAAGGCAGTGAGTGAAACTTTTTCCACAACCCAGTGCCACAGGTATCATATCGCGGGCTCGGCATGAGACAGCCAGCAGCACATCACCCATGCCGCAATTGAGAACGTCTACACCCTGTCTGAGAATAGATCCTCAGACAAACTGAAAAGTAGATTTCCAACCGACACTCACAGGTGCTCTTCATGTGTTCTGTATGGTATATACAACATTCACCGTTAATTGACAGGCATGGGATCCTTTACTGTTGTACCTCTCACAAGGCGGACAACCTGTTCACTTCAATATCCTGGCTCTACAGAACGCTCTTGATCTTAACGTATTTGAATTTCAAACGCTGCTGGTAAACTGATGGACATCCATATTAGATATGTAGATCACCCGTTCTTGTGCTCGTAAGAAATGGCTAATGTGTATGATTAATGTGCATATTATAGATGCATGTGTCAACAATTACTTTTCACGTGCAGTAAGTGTATACATTATAGGTGTACACTTTATATGTACAGGTACATGTCTGTGTGCCCTCTTACTGGACATATCACATGTATATACATGTGTAGTTTACGCACACACACACACACACACACACACACACACACATATATATATATATATATATATATATATATATATATATATATATATATATATATATATATATATATATATATATATATATATATATACACTATTTCCTGGAAGTAGGGTGAAGAAATTGGGTAAACTCTGAAATCGACCAATCGATCATACGAATGTGGGCAAATGGCGGCATTTGATTGGCAGAATATGAACAAAGATGGTGCCTGTCGGGTAAAGATTTTTTATCAAACTATGAAAAAGGGGGAAAGAATTTCACACGATGATGTTTTGATAAAATCCGGCAGGCAATTTTCTTAATGGAGCATGTGGTTTTGGGACACCGTGAGAGAACCTTGTGAGATTAAATTATGTCCATTGAAGAACTTGTACTTTGTTCAAACTGTTAGTTATGTCATATATACCACGTTTCCAGTGATTACTCTCGGTGTCTTTATTGTAAAGCATTCTGCTCTAACACAGTTTCGTCTTGTTCTGCTACTCTAAAGTATAAAAGTATAAACACACTGTCGCAAAGTTGGAGGCCTATAAGAAAAATTTACACAATGTAAAACAACAATATATTTGAATCTTAATTATTATTACATTCGTGTATGGGCATTTAAGGAAATCTAGAAACCGGATACGCGCGTCTATAATGGAAACTGATACGTAATTATACACTGACCAAGAAATGAACATTGAACCGACCTTGTACCCACATGTGACTGGAACATCGCTCTCGCAGACACACAACTGTCATAGCACCACAAAAAGAGATCAGTTGGAACTTGAAAATAAGATTTGCTTCAAAGCAAATTTGTCTGTGTGCCTACAAAAGTTGCAACTTGTTCTAGGACCATGGTCTGTTTGATCCTTTAGAACAACTACTTTGCTTAACATATGAGGCGTGCATGACCTGGCTTAGCAAAACTTGAAAAGTGTCATACATTTATTTTGTTCTGTACAATTTCGAGCAAATACAGTCGTATACCTCATACACATTACCCTTGGCATAATTAACTGTTTGTAGAATTAGTCAGGCCTGTAAGTTGCCATCATGAAAACGTAACCATTCAACCTGATGTGTGAGATATGTATTTCTCCACACATGACAGTAAGTCTACCTTTTTGAATGTGGTTAACCTTCCGTCGTTCGATCCCTCCCCCCATCAAAGATCAAATGTAATTAAACCAGTCATGCAATACAATCTTCAAAGCCTTTGGTACTTCACATTTTATTAAGCTTCTGGATAGATGCAAATTTCAAAGTC
>OZ026615.1:18624312-18632812 GCA_964020975.1 Hermodice carunculata | reverse complement strand
CAAATGACCTTGACTTTTGACCTTTATACGTCACACGTAAATTACAAAAAAATGCGCAATGTTGCAATACCTACAACTTGAGCTCGACATGACTGAAATTGGATGCAAATTGACCAAGTTATGGCTAGATGAAAATTTAAAAGGGTCAAATTAACTTGACCTTTGGCTTTAAGAGGTCACATTTAAATCACAAAAATGTGCAGTGCTGCAATCCTAACAATTTGGGTTCAACTTTCAAAGGTCAAAATGACCTTGACCTTTGACCTTTAGAGGTTACATGTTGATTACAAAAATATGTAGTGTTGCAATATCTACAATTTCAGCCCAACATGGTCAAAGCCGGATGAAAATTGACCGAGTTATGGCTAGAAGAGAAGTTTAAATGGCAAGATGACATTGACCTTTGGAGGTCGCATGTAAATTACAAAAAAAAGTGCAAACCTATGAATTTAAGTTAGATTTGCACCTTCACCTTTAATAGTTTTAAAGATATTCAAGATTTAAACTTTCAAATGGTCTTAATTTGCATAATTTTCAAAACCGTCAAGCCTCTTTACGAAAACTCTAGACTTCATCTACGCAGGTATAATTATGCCAAGTTGGGGGTTTCTGCGTACAGTACTTTTCAAATGAAATATCGGAGAAATTTGCCTGTAAAGAAAGAAAAAGAAAGAAAGAAGAATTCCTAGAAAATCATTATGCATGTGTTGGCGCACAGACTTAATGAAAACCAAGAACAAGCGTGATATTTCTTTCTAGAGAGTTGAAGTGAGCTGTGCAGAAAGGCATTGTCGACTGACAGGCAAAATCGAAACTATGTGTGAGACAATAATTTAAACCGTACTTATGTAATTTAATCATTAAGTGTATTACTCAAATTTATCGATGCATATATGCATATATTTTATGGGTAGTATAAAACACATTAAATGTCTCAATGTTTTGTAGCATATATCACATGTATGTGTGTATGTATGTATGTATGTATGTATGTATGTATGTATGTATGTATGTATGTATGTCACGTTTGTCTCTATTTTCATACGATAACAGGCCTCGTTAAACACCACATAGGCAGAAAGTACCAGAAAAGTGCACACGACGTTAAAGTACATTTGCTTTGTTTTTGCCACCCAGGGTACTATAACTGGTGGTATTCCTGTGTACAAATGAATACAAATGCGCAGTATTTTTTCTATCTTCATAATGAAGGCAAACACGACACCAACATGTCATAGCATGTGTTGTTCGCAATGTAAAATTATGAACTCACACAGATCAAGGAGGGTAGCACAGATATATAAAACAGCACGAGTGAGCGAAACGAACGAGTGTTCCTTTCTTGCAACTTGTGCGTGCTGATATACTTCATATCAACAGCAAGCAATGCTATTGACTACTTAATATATACATTTATAGCATATAGAAGTTAAAACTTGGAACTCATCCTTGCCGATATGTCCTTAACACATGACAAGCTGCAATGGAGGGAAATTACAGCCGCTATTTTATCAGGGCAGCATAGAAACCTTACACGATCCATTAAAACAGAAGGTTTTTGCAATTAAAACATAAAATACTACTCTTCGAAGCAGAATGAAACGTAGATTTGGATGCAATGCTCTTGAAAATCAAGTTGTGCATTAGGGCACAAGAACGATGTTATTTACAAATTTATGTCCGGTGTATATGCCTATTTCCAGCAACATGACGGCCTTGAAGTTCACCTGTACAAGCTGGTTTTCTCACACAGAATATCATATTTAAAAGTTAGTGTGTCGTGGCTGTTTCGCAAATTACATTTTCCATATGCAAGATGAAATTTCAGTAAAATATTCCGTTAAAAGTGTAGGTTTACTAAACAGACACAGATTGAGGCCCATGTTGAGTATATATGTGTAAACAGAACCGCATATATAACGAGGGAAAAGTCGATCCACCGTGTGACGTAATAAGATGTACAATATATCACACCCCGACAAGCAATGGAGACACTTTTTTGCATTATTGCTATTTTGACGTCACTGCTTAGTTGATACCGTATTGAATGACATATATTCGGATGTATCTATTACTTACACTGCATCACCCGAATGTACAAAGTGATCGTGTGTGGGAATTTTTTGACCGGTATCTTGAGCAGATAATTAACGATGCCACTTGAGGGTTTTTCAGTATTTATACGTGGTGGCCATCATGTCTCCTAAGAAGTTAACAGTGCTATTAAATGAAGAAATCATCTCTGCCCTTGTGAATACTGTTGCTTTTATAATGGCCACATATAGCTGCATGTCAGCCGGTGTGCGAAACTGTTTTTCGAATCAAGGCTTTGCCTGCAAAAAAAAAGTACAATCTAACTCCATGGATACAATAATACAATAAAATATTAAACGTTCTTTCCCTTATATTAGGTACTTGATCTACACGTTAACACACAGAAGCATACTGTTTTAGAATTGCTGAATATGAATGTAACCAAACTATTTGGATTATATAACAGAAAGTTTTGTGTGGAAGCAATTGACCCAACCTGTGATTGCCAATACTCATTCGCCATTGGTTGTAACGTGTCCTCTCTGCTGGCGAGGACACTCTATCTCCATCATATCGACTGATTTCCGCTAATCACCTGAATGAAGCCTAGATGAGGATCTGAAACTTACACCCACATGACTGTGAAAATGAAATTTTTATCCTGTGGGTATTTACGAAACGCTTTATTCTTCACTTGAAATCTGATAAGAGAAGCTTATGTACATTTCATAAGGCAGACGTCTCCAATCAATGCTGATGGACAGATCTTCAGGCACATCGACACGACAGTTATTAGAGGTTATTTGTATTATAGGCTAACACTCCACACAATAGTATAATCTGCACAGACAAACTATCTAATAATGATTGACAGTATACCATAATTATAAACAGTGTTATGTTCTCGCAAGGGAGCGCTTAAAGGAAGCCCTTGTAGGCAAGATGACTTGAGAATTTCCTCTGTTATTAAAGTCCGTGTGAATCTCCGGGGAAGGATGGATCCTTGGGATTTAAAACACAGCGGCTGTTCAATGTGATTACTGGGTTTTTGTTACCTGTCACTTAAGTAAGTGGATTGTTTGTCCATATGTCAGCCATGGCCTAGGTGTGAATTAAATTTGACACCGAAAGCCACCTCTGGCAACCAGGAAGAAGCTGCTTGGGCCAAATGATGTGTAGCCTGGATATGCGTACGCGGGAGCGACCGGGTGTAGTGTTTGATGTTCTGGTATGGTTTAATGGAGCAAGACCCACTATCGACCGCACTCGATAATGCGCGGCAAATCTACCAGGTTATTATTGTATTATATCGTTCGGAAAAATCCGGGCAGCTAAACATGCATGTCTACCCGTCGTAGATTGATGCGGAGTAGCCGCAGAGTGGTCGATGCAAGCTAGAGCAGACCGATCATTATGGGCTCATAACTAGCTGGAGATGCCGCATGCATGAATGAGTGCTCTCCCACACTACCACTGTACACAACCCCAGCATGCAAGGATCAAAACCAAATTAGACATCATCATTAAACAGAGAACGTCACGTAAGGTAACGGACAAAGAATTTCACTTGTTAGCTATAACATGATTGTGCTTATTAGGTCCATTAGGGATAACAAGGCAGGAAATTGTTAAAGGCCCATCGTCAAGTCCCCATAATGGGCATGGATGTTTGAAAACACGAGCGAGAATTCTCCAAATCTGTTTGCAGTGTTTACACTGAGCGGGCTGATTGAGAAATACACAGTGGTATTGTGAATAACTGCAATTCATTTCTTTGTATGATCTGCATGTGTGGTGCTTTGGGGGAACACCTTGAATGGTACACTCTATTTCAATTACGATCTGATGTTTCCTGGGGGAGCAGTCATTGCACTGTCATGGTGTATAGAGAAGCAAACCGCAAGCTTTGGAGAGCCACAAATCGCTCACACAATTAATTACGAGTTTGACCAGAGGGGGCAGGATTTTCACGTACGAGACATTCGGGCCCGCGGGCGATTTGCCCTCCACAGATGGTACACCTTTTTCCAGACAACTGACTGAAATACCGTGGATCTACATTTCGTGCTCTTTACACCTGACATGCGTATGTACTGCTTCGAAGCTTGTAAATACACTTTCGCTTATCGTTTGCAAAATCAGCTGACAAGCTTGTCACCCGGGCATACAAAGACAGATGATGCCAAGCATTGTGTCGCGTGATATCTGCTACAGAAACAAGGATCGTTCAGCTGTAATGGTGGAAAGGAAATGATGAAGAGCATCAACTTAAAAGTTGTGGTAACGGATTCAACAATGTTGTTTCATGCTAGTATCAGCGAGGGAACGTGATTGCCTGTTTAGCAGACCTATACGCCTCAACTATTAGCCTGGGAGCACAGCCAGATACAAAAATTGCCCGTGAGTCAGCTAAGCAGGCAAGGAATATAGGTTTCATCAATTCAATTTGAGGTCTCCTGACAGAACACAATTTGTATCAATGACTGAATATGTAAATATATATATATATATATGTATATATATATATATATATATATGTGTGTGTGTGTGTGTGTGTGTGTGTGTGTGTGTGTGTGTGATAAAAGTTACGGAGTTCACCAAATCTTCACTTGTCGGTGAAGCACAGAGCTTTACCTTTGTGTGCGTCTCGTACGTGCTCTGTGAACGAATGGCTCAGTTGACGGAAATGATGCACGTGCGCACGAACGACAACTCTGTCACAGCACGCATTGCAGACTCCCAACGGACACTGGTTCTAATTGGAAGGGATGCAGTCAACAAAAGTGTCCATTAATTGATAACCAAAAATATGAAAAGTCATTCCCAGCTGACTTTTCATCCATGTGAATTTACTACTTGTGTGTCCATTGTATTTGCAGGTAGGGTATTGCTAATCTAAATGTTTCCAAAAGATTGATTACATAAATTTATCTTTGCCCGACTTGTCTTTCGTTGGTGAAATCATTTGGCTGACATCATGACGATATTGACACCGCACACAGTAATGGGAGTAGAGAAATAGCAAAACTTTGAAAATTACTGTTCCCAACATATATTTGTAATGCATTTGAAAGTGATGTCATAAAATGTGGGGAGGAGAACCGTCTATGCTAGCATTATCCATTTGCCAAATAGCCACTGGCTAGAAAAGTGTAACATGGCTAGCACACATTTTCTAAGGTTGAGCCAAATTGGTTGTCTGCGAAGCAGACTCTGTTTTTTGTGTTATGATGTTTCGCTGGAGGTAGAAGGCCTGTTTTGCAGACAACCAAATTGGCTAAAACTTACAAAATTATAAAAGTATATGTCATAATCTCTTCAACTGTTCTTAAGTCATCAGAATTGTCTAACAAAAGAAACAAATATGGAATTTTACTCCTGGTTTTGGCTAATATAATCAGCATCGGACTAAAAAGCTGTATGTTGCTTTAACCAAATTGGCTATTGTGGTAAAATTCCTGGCGTCATTCTGGACATTCTTTGCACAATCCATTTTGTTGTAGACATCACAACAAATGTAATTTAGCAGCGGAAACAAGTAAACTAAACGAAACAAGAAACGTTATTCTGCCCATCAGGTGTAAAGGATGGTTGAGCGTAAGTTTTGAAAAATGTAGAAAAACAAGCGTTCTACAGCAGTGGGTGACTCATCTCTCTCTCTCTCTCTCTCTCTCTCTCTCTCTCTCTCTCTCTCTCTCTCTCTCTCTCTCTCTCTCTCTCTCTCTCTCTCTCTCTCTCTCTCTCTCTCTCTCTCTCTCTCTCTCTCTCTCTCTCTCTCTCTCTCTCTCTCTCTCTCTCTCTCTCTCTCTCTCTCTCTCTCTCTCTCTCTCTCTCTCTCTCTGTGGAGGAAGCGATGTATGTGTGGAGGAAGCAATGTATGTACGTGTACATTCATTCATACATTCATTCATTCATACATACATACATACATACATACATACATACATACATTGTTCCATTTACCAAAAAGCATAACATGGAATACTCTAGACGAATAAGAAATAAATACTAAAACAAAACCCACTTTTCTAGCCACCAAGCTGTCATATTCAGTCTGCAAAAAGAGATGATGTGCAGTGCCATGTGCTGTCTACGACAGAAAATGGTTGCCTACCTCAATTAACCATTCCCCTTCGCAACCAAAGTACAGATATTGACTTCCATTTTCTGACATCATTTACAGAATATGCTGTTTTTCTTTTGAAATAAAACTGACGTGTGGTCATACGCTGTTGCACCACCGGTTTAGATTAACGGCTGCTCCCTGGAATCTTGACCCTCGCGAGAAGGTCAAAAGAGAAGAGAGGTTAAGTATGAAAATAATTCCGGCAGGATAGGGGTTAAACCATGTGGTTGCCTGGCGGAAGACTCTCGAAAATAAAATTGTGATTCTGATTTCAGTTGATGGCATGCCCAAATTGGCTTCATCAAATCCAACTGAAAACTGGATGTTCAATTTTTGAAGTTATTACTCAGCTGATTTGTGACGTGTACTTCTTTTGTGCTATATTACCCGAGCACAATTAACGTGCTGTTTTATTTGTTATTGTGGTCCTAACGTTAATTTTGAAACAAGTCGAAGTTTGGACAGATAGCCCTTGTTGCTTGCGTACTGGCCCATTTATTATATCAGGAAACTGGAAACCCATGTGCAAAGTGCACCTAACGGGTCAAGTAAGAAGTGATCGCAAACCGTTCCAATGTCAATCATCAAGCAAGACACGGTCGCAAGTCAGTCACCATGTACTAATGTAAACAAAAAACAGATGACCAGTTTTTTTTGTTTATAATCCGACATCTTGCAACTAGTTGTCAAATAATATGGTATTGTACTCTTTTGCTAGATGGTAGCACGCGTTTTCACATGCTGCTCATTAACACTTTTCCTCTGGAGATAGCGCACACTTTCCGGTCATTTTAATGTCATCCACATCGTCTTTAATTAAACTTGTACTTTTGCATGATGACCAAAGAGATGCGAATCTGGCCACTGGCTCACGAGATGTTGCAACCCCTGCCGTGTGCAGAGAAGCATGGACATGCTCTCTTCAGCACAACTCGAAGAGTACTCTTTTCCAGCACTTTTGCGAAACAACATCTTGGACAGTAGTTTGACCTGTAAACGCAAACCAGCGATTGCCAGGCTGGGCAATCTCTGTATAGATTCATATACAAAAGTGTGTATGTAAACAGATGAAAAAACTTCAGAATTGAAAAAAAATGATGATAATAATAACTGACGTGAACAGGCAGATATGTAAGAACATAGGACTTTTAAATTGCCTATACAAGTGATGAAATTGTATTTATACATGTAGGTTTGACGTAATTAGAAATGTTTGCACGTACTATCTGGTAACTTAATTGGTCCTAGATGTGCTAGTGATGGTTCCATTATTTATGCTAATATTAACATATATATTTCCGCGCAAAAGCACCAGGTTGTAAAATGTGCTTCAGGCTTTTGCTAAAACTAATCGCTTTTAGAAAATAGTTGCCTCCAAAGCAGAAACAAGTTGCGTATTTTGTCTAATACGCTGGTTGTAGTAACACGGAATTTGGGCTGCTGTGCAGGCAAAGAAAATAGCAGTTTGAATGAAAATTGCAAATGGGAATGTTAATGCAAGAATTGTAATAACGTCACGTTTTGTAATTCAACGAACCTTAACGCCATAATATGTAGCATTCTGGTTATTTGTGATAAAAATGTGCGGATAAAATAAAAGGCCTGAAATTGTTAGAATATTGTACAGGGGGTGTTCCAAATGTATGCGTTGGAACGCACACACACACACACACATGATAGCACAAATACACGTGTCTGTCTTAAGCTGTTGGTTTTTAAAATGTATTTTTACTGCAGGCGTTTAATTTCTCTTTGGGGTGGATTGGTAGGTGGGCTTTTTTCTAGTTTGATGCTTCGTACAGATGTATTTGTAAATTTAATAAGGGGAAGTTTTGAAATAAGGGAAATCAAATGACTGAAAGCAGAGTCTTTTTTGTGGGTAGGAAGGCAACAGGATAAAAAAACAAGTATGATGGTTTACAGATGGTTTGAGACCACAAGGACATATATGGAGAAAAGGCTAAGAGTGATACTGAATAATTTGTAGTACTAAATTTGTTCCTGGAAATCATCGTCAAATATCCTTGCGTGACCCATGCACGTGCGGATATAGCCTGTTTTTTGTAACGCAACGGGACTGCTTTTTAGGAAACCAAAGGTTCCTCGCCGATTGGATAAGGTCCGGACTAATATAGGTCATATCTGCATGTGTATAAGCAAATACATCGCGGCCACGCCGGGGGAAATGACTAGGATACAAATACAGCATATCTAATTAGAAAGCGTGTGTCACGGCGCCTGTCATCCCATGACTGATCTTAAGATAAAGGTCAAGGCCATGAATGAAATGTAGGTCAAAGTTCTAATCTAATATAGCAATATTCACACAGGGAGTTAACT
>OZ026615.1:18614312-18619312 GCA_964020975.1 Hermodice carunculata | reverse complement strand
CGTCATCCAGAATTAATATTTTCGACTTCTGGCAAACCGTCAGTGAGATTCACTCCAAACTTGGTGGGAGTGTACTTTGGGTGGATCTCTACCAGTTTTATTCAAGTAGTCACGCTCTATTGATTTGTGGATTTTTAATGATTATTTTGTTCATGTTTTGGCAAAATAAAGAAACAACTTCTCAGAAACCGCTTTGTCTATTGCTTTCCCAAATGTTTGAATTTGCTCAGAAACACTGGTGGGTACCCCAGTACAATGTGAGTTTTAACTACAGGTATTGCGACATGTGTGAAATTCTAATTTTATCTTTTCTTAATACCATGCAAACACGTGATGAAGAAGAAGTACTGTCACATTAAAGTTTAAAAGGTAACCATGGGCCTAGGATCCACCATGGCTATATGTCAGTTTGATTCTTCAGGGTCAGTCAAGCTTAAAATTAACAACACGAAAAGATACTGCATCGGTACTCTCCTATTAGTGTTAGTATAGTCATGGGCCTAGGAATAATCATTACCGAAATAAAAGCCAACATATCACATTTGCTACTGCCCCTATTGTAACAATGCCAACATGCATATATCCTTGCCAGTTTTTCATAATTTTGACAATTTGTGGAAAATTAGAAAATAAGAGCGGTATATATAGGGAACATGTTTGTGGCGATAGAGTGCAGGTACGTTCCCACTAACTGTGAGCAGAATCCAACGACTAGTTTGGGAGAAGAAGTCGAAAAAAGCGAGCACACACACACAATAAATAGTAAAAATAGAAAGCGAATTGCAACGCCACTTTGTGAACAAATAAAAGTTTAAGGGCTCCAAGAACGGTTTTATGTGATTTCGAAGCGAGTGGACCAGCGGTTTTGGATAATAAGTTTTTTAGCTCAGCTGACTTGTCAGCTGAGTTATCTTATTGTCCTTCGTCTGTTGTCGGCGTCGGTATCCCTGCGTCAACAATTTACATTTGTGACTTCCAACAGCTGGATTCACTTGAAACTTGGTGCGGATGTACCTTGGGTGGGTGTCTACCATGTTCGTTCAAATGGTCACGGTACAGTCATTTTTGGACTTATCATCATCATCATCATCATCATCATCATCATCATCATCATCATCATCATCATCATCATCATCATCATCATCATCATCAACAACAACAACAACAACAACTTTATATTTATTTTTCCATATATTTATTATTTATTTATTTATTCATTCATTCATTTATTCATTCATTCATTTATTCATTCATTCATTAATTCATTTATTTATTTATTTATTTATTTATTTTTAATTTATTATTATTTTCTATTATTTATTATTATTATTAATATCATTTATTCATTCATTCATTTATTTTTTTTTTTATTTTTTGTTGTTGTTGTTGTTGTTGTTGTTGTTGTTGTTGTTGTTGTTTTTTTTTTTTTGGCAAAGAACTTATTTTTTTCTCGGAAACCACCGCGCCAATTGCTTTGAAATTGTACAGGGACACTTTCGAAGACCCATAGACCTTAATTTTTTCACCAGGTGGCGTTGCGATTTTTCTTTCTATGTTTTTATGGGCTGGGAGGGGGTGGGTAGGGTGTTTTTGCTATTTTCTACTTCTTCTGCAAAACAGTCTCTTCGATTCTTCCAAAACTCAGAGGAAATGTAGCTTGTGGAAGGGTCAAGTAAAGCTGTTAACTAACTGAGGATATTCTGCATCCATGAAAGCTGTTAACTAGCAAAAGATATTCCGCATCCATGATTTGTAACGATTTTTTTTTCAATTTGGGTACTTATAGGTAAATGCACACATTCCTATGGATGACAATGCAAGTCAATGGGGATTGCTATAGCAACACATATTTTAACTTCTCCCAAGCCACCAGATTCACTTCAAACTCGGATGTACCTTGGATGGGTCTTTACCAATTTTGTTCAAATGGTCATGCTCCAGTGATTTTTTTTTGTTTTTGTTTTTTTTTTTTTGTGCAAAATCTTATAAAATCTTCTCCACAACTGCTAAAGCTTTGAAATTGCATAGGAACATTTCTGGGAATCTCTAGCCTTAATCTGACTTCCAGCTGGTGCTGTGATTATTTTTTCGCTTTTTAAAAAAATTATGTGTGCTGTCACTTTTTTCTTCCCAAATCGCAAGTTGGATCCTCTTCAGACGTATTATAAATGTCATGGACTTGATCTCACCAAATTTGTTCACCACATGGTGGTGCTGTCATTTTTTACATAAAATTCCGAAAAATTGGTTAGGGGACGTGCTGATGTTAGCAACAGTGATGGCTATTTTAAACAAAGGCAACCTTGGTATCATTCTGAGGTTCACAGGACCACTTCAGTCTGTGAATGTAATGTCAGCTGCGTACAGGACTGTCACAGTCCTCTTGTTTCAGATTTTGTCAAAAGTATGCATAAATTTTAACAAAACTTGAAAATCAATGGCAGTTGACCACTAAGCAAAATTGGTTAAATCCCACCCAAGATAGATCCCAACAAGTTTCAAATGAATCTGGCTACCGGTCACGGAGAAGTCGAAAATGTCATTGTGGACAGACTACGGACGGAAAGATGGACAATGGACATAGACCCATCATCTAAGCTCAGCTGATAGACAGGTCAGCTGAGCGCTAAATACACATTCAGATTTGAGATCTTTAAACCATAACCTTAATGACACATGAACTAGCTATTGACACTAGTGTATTTCTATTTGTCAGCTTGAACACACTGTTTATTAAAAAGCCTTTTGCACCGTCGTTTGAACACCGAATCATAATTTCGCCGTCATAATCCTTGATTATAAATAACTGTAAGTTCAAGATTTTTTCATACTGACATTTTTGCCTTAGAGCAAAACTTAACTTAATGATACTGGAATCATTCTATGATGAGTGTTGATGCATTATAGGATAGATATTTTGTCATGGGGACCACCTCAAATTAACCCACATAATTTGGTATCCATTGAAGTTCGTTGGCAATTATTTGTATCTGTACACTTCACAATGTGTATTTTCTACTCTTCACCGCTGTTTGTCGAAATTCCATGTTTTACTTCGTTTTTTCTTGCTAGGGACAAAGCAGAAATACTATCTATTAACGTATACCTACCTACCTACCTACCTGCCTGTTTGTCTGTCTGTATGTATATTTGTTTGTCTGTCCGTCCGTACATCCATTCTTCCATTCATAGTCTGTTGCCGTTTGTCTTCAAATCTCTACTTCCTACTTACATACATACCGATCCCTTCTTACACCCACCCATCCATCCACCCTGTCATCCGCCCACACACCAACACAACCCCTCTACCCCTCCATGAGTCATGTGTATCATGAAATGACCAGAACAATTCCCAATGCTGTTACTGGTGAAGTCTATGAGCTGACTTGCACTAATCACGACGATTTTGATTTTGCAATGTGGCCAGGATTGCAGAAAAAAGTTACAGCAAATATGAATTTCATATGGACCTGAAACATACACCTGTGTTATATATTTAACCTATGAAAGCAAGCGACAAGAAACATCTCGATGCGAACAATGTAAAATGTAAGTATACAGATGTACAACCATCATTTACATCATAATAGTTAGCGAGTGAAATCTGGTACCGCTTTGTAGTTTTTTCGCAAGCATGTCAAACGAACATCACAAGCAACAATACAACAATATAAATGTATCGATGTATTCTAATATTACGAAAAAAGAAAAGTGAACAGAGATCAAAATAAATGAGATGAGATATACATAAATTGTGCAACATATTGCTGTCGGGAAATTGCAGTGGGCAGACATGAAATTGGTTTTTTTTTTTACATGTATAATCATTCTTTGCAGAAGAAAACAGAGGTTCGTGCCACCAAGACCTCTCTATGGAAATTGGTCGTCAATTTACACAGCAAGCCATCTAAAGTATCAAAGGCTAAATTACAATATTTTAAGTACACTGAGAAAGACCTTTCGTAGTTTTAAATCTTCAGACCGTTAGATAGATACATGTTTTTGACAACCCTCATCGATGAAAACGGCCTGCAATCCCAGCTGGAATGAAAGGTACTTCAGCATATATATTTTTTGCTTTGTCATGTTTGTTTCCTGATCATCTCATTGTCATCATAATTTGTACCTCTTTCATTCATGCTCATTATTGGGACAGTGCTAGAAGTCCAGATCATCATCATCATCAGCAGCAGCAGCAGAATCTGGCAATGAAAAGGGTGCAGAGTTACTGGTTATACTTTAAAAAGTGTAAAGTAGCACAAAGCTGCAGTTACTGGGGGGGGGGGTAAGGGGGGGCTCATTACGCAGGTACAGGTAATTATTTTTCTAGAGTATGCAGTACGGAAAACAAAAATCTTTCAAAATTTTGGCTAGCACGAAGTACGTAAATAAGTGGGCTTCCAGCACGCCAGTACGGTAAATAAAAAACCCCAGTACGCCAGTACGGGAAACCCCTCCCCCACCCTCTTACTGTGATGTCCATCGTGTCAGGACTTGTGTCAAAGTTACAGAGCATAGCAGCGCGCAACACTTGTAAGCCGCTGGAGCCATCATTGTGCACCATGTTGTATTGTATTTTATAACGGGTCGTAATCATTCTCCATTTGCTAAAACGGACTTGTTTCATTTGCATATAAATAGATCCGTGATTATACGTTGGTTTTCTGGCCCTTTTGGGGGTTTTTTGGTGGTCACCAATCATGAAAACCGCATGAGACGATAATCTCGTCTTACATGATGTAGATCGTGAAGAGTATACATGTATACCAAAAGTTGTATGATGGCGATCGTAATGATGCCAAAAGTTGTATGATGGCGATCGTAATGATAAATGAATGATGGGGACAGTAAATTTTTCTTTACATGTAAATCAGTTTGGGCTCACTTTGTGACATATGTCCAAACTCGGTCTATTTATAATTCAACACCGCTTGTTTATCAATGACGTCAGAAGTCTCTTTCAGATCGATTCTGCGGTAAAGCAACGGAGCAGCGAAATT
>OZ026615.1:18591812-18611812 GCA_964020975.1 Hermodice carunculata | reverse complement strand
GAATAAAATTTCATCCAGGCGCTTGAGGTTCAAACGATAATTGTGGCACTAAAATATATTTCAATAGCGAAATTTTGTTGTTGTGGCGAAGTCATCCGATACGAATTGATAGGCAGTGTCTTTCTGAGCTTAAAGTGCGTTTGTAAGTCAAAGCCGCACACGCAGTTTATGATTAAGACACATTTTAGCAATTTGTTGATTGAAATGGTCCTTTTAGCACACCACAAACGAATCCCCACCCCAACGCCGGTGGACCATGTTCACGAGTGCCGTCTGTAGGGGAGGTGACAATATTTGTCAATGTCCCCAGCTAAATGTTTTCAAACATATTTTTTTTTTTTTTTTTTTTTAGGATTAAGGCTCTAGTACAAAGTGAGATAAAACTCTGGTATTATTTCGGATGACGATCCACTGTACGAGAAGGCTTGAAGCTACACAAGGGCGACCTTAATCAGAAGTGGGGCCACGTAAAGTGAATTTTACGGGGTCACTTCAGTGACTTTGCTCCAACTATCTTCCGTCCAGTACATATCCTGCGACGGGTATGGAAGTTGTATTGTCCGGTAATTCACAAAACCCAGGATTTCATGTACAAACCCTGGGCTTCATGAGTCAAAACCTGTGGTTTGATTATAAAACTTTGGCTTTTGTACATTAACCCTGAGGGTTCAGTACAAAACCCTGAGGTTTGTGCACAAAACCCAGGGTTTTGTCACAGAACCTTGGCTTTTATACAGAATATAGGTAACTGAGCAAATCACACAGCTGCGTTATTTTGATAAAACTTTGGGGTTTTTTTTAATAAGGTGATTACCGGAATCAGCCTTTGACAAATATCATAATTTCAGTGCAAAACCATGGTTTTGTGAATTTTGAGATTGCAGGAAAACTCTGAGTTTTGAAATCTTACAAAACCCTAGGTACTGTGACGTCATAAACCTTGGGATTTGTAAGTTGTATTTTGAGAGACAAAATCCAGAGTTTCCTGGAGACCCAATCAGCACAAAAACCCTGAGTGTTGATACAAAAATCTGTGTTTTAGCATAAAACCCCCTGGTTTTGTACATGAAACAACTCCAATTAAATGAACAAGATCTGCACAGGGAATGAAATGGTATCTCTGATTGGCAGCTCAGAGTTTTGTTATGAAACTCTGGTTTTTGTACAAAAAAAACCCCCAGGTTTTGTTACAAAACCCCCAGTTTTGTCCACAAAAAAACAGGGTTTTGTGACTTATTGGACAATACAACTTCCACAGTACCAAATGTTTATGTTGCAATGACAAGGAACCCAAAAAGGTCAAGGTTATTTCAATATGCACACATATTCATACAAAAAAGTATTTATGCCTGCAGTTACCAGTCTATGGATGCACAGTTATATTAGCTATCACTGCCATCTTGTTTCACCTTGCTGCCTAAAAGGTTAAACCACAATCCGGTCGGTCTTGGATAATCCGTTTTTCTTTCATACTTGTAAAATGCATCTGGGTATGGGTTTCATGACATCCATAATTAATTTCCGCACTGATGATTATGTTTTGCTTAAAAGAGTTGCAAAAAATCCTGCCATGGCAGAAAGCTTGTGGCAAGCAACTTGGGTGGCATATAGAGTAGGGTATGCTAATGACCGAGGTTTAATAAGAATATCAAAAAGTTAAGGTCAATTTTGTTTTGATATCAAATAGTCCATATCAATGTTTTCAGTACATCAGTTCTGAGGCACATTCTGACCCATTCCGTGACCATTGTTATTTCTTTCTTTTGTGTTTCGAATCATTGCAGTGTTTATTTAAGCTAAATAACATAATAGAAATGATATGTTGATCAAAGGTCATAAGTCAATATTAATCTTTTTTCTGTATGATGAAGTTGACTTATTAGTATTTTTATGCTTCTTGAATTTCAGTTTAACATTATGGGTCAACAGAAGCGCTTTTGTCAATGACCAGCAAATTTGTGTTCTTTGAAATTTTGATCAACCGATGAAATGCAGTTTTTCTTCCGTTTAATCAGAAACCATTATTAGGTAGTTTTAACGGGTAGGCAACTTTTGCTTTCACCTTCATAGATCATAAATTCAGAACAATACAATGTGCATGTTGGTAGGAGATAAGATATGTATTTTGACAGAAGTTATCTTGCTACAACTAATGACTGAACGGGCGAACCAAAATAAATATTTTCGATGAATGAAATAGATATCTGCTTAACCGTAACTTAAGATGTAAAAGTGCACGACTCTGCACCTGTGCACAAAACTGCTACAGGCTTTTGTTTTACACCGTCAATAACTATTAATGTATTCCTTCCACATTTTTCATAAAATCGATTCCATGTAATTGTATATATATATATATATATATATATATATATATATATATATACTTGCAATTGCATGTATGTATGTATGTATGTATGTATGTATGTATGTATGTATGTATGTATGTATGTGTTGTAATAAGGAACATCGACTTCCATATCATGTTCCGGACCCGATATTGAAACATGTCAAATTTATTTCAATCCTTTCTGAAATGTTAGCCATGGATCTTTGATGATAAACTGCCCAACAAATCAAGATGACTCTATTGTGTATTCCAATCGAGTTGAGTAGAGAAAACCTTGGAATACGAGGTAGTTATGAATACCATATCACACATTCTTTTCTCTGTTCAAAGACATTATAACACGTTTTATTGAACATATTTCTATTATAAAAATATACACACTGGCAGTAGTTTTGGCTTGTCTTATAACGAAACAAAGGCCTGTAGTTAGAGGCATGACGTAAAATATGCAATACTGTTCCTTACCCACTTAAAGCTTCATTAGTTCATTCAGAAATTCTAAACCCTTGGTATTGCCTCCCGAATATCTTTCCTTCATGTGTGATGTAGTTCAAATAATACTCGTGCTGTACGGCCACTACGAACAAAAAGTGTCAATGGTAACACTTAAAAATCAGTACACATTTATGTCTTTTCTACTTCCTGATGACAGGCGCAACTTGAGGGCAAAAGTGGTGATGTTAATATAAAGGAAGTCTTGTCAGATATAGTCCAGAAAAGGAACACAGGTACGTAAACTGAATTCTCTTGGATTATACATGAGGCTCATGGCCACTGTCAATTCTGTAATGATGTACATTTTATCTGATAATTGCACGGAGGACTTGGAAATACTATTATTAAAACAAAATGTGTGAAATGCTGGGTATGGCTTTGCAAATTGTTAGGCATTTACGGGAAAAGCCATATGCTCACAGCTGCATGAGGTATCGTGCCATAGAATTCAAAATACAACGGTACTAGGCACACGTGCATTGAGCCTGCTATACATACACGAACAATGACAAATTACAACACTTGTGTATTGCCAGCCAACATATGTTGCCAGAAAGAACCATCGTATTTGTTAGTCCGTGTCTAAAGTCATATCAAGCCATATTCACGATCGGTTTGCAGTGTGAACGAACTCAACTAATTACAGACAACAGAATACAATACGATTCAGTGAATGATATCCGTTTTTATAGACATTTGGTAGTTTATTTTTTTCACATCCTACCGCCTCTGGAAGGAAACATGCGTTCAGTTGAGGCTTGACTTGATTTTTATATTCTGGCTTTTTAAGCTGCTCAATAGAAACCCGATCGGGAGTCCACCTGCTATCTTCCTGGGCGCCTATCGCTTTACATGTTTGTAAACTTATATGTTTGCACACGGGTCACTTGACAGCGAGCTGCAGACTTGGTATTAATATGTATGGGATATGTAGGTCTTCAGGTAATTGCTTATACCATTATACATTTACACCAACTTGCTCGCTTCCCGTGCCTCCATTCTCCGCTGGTCCATTGTTATAACAGACCGCATCATTCAGAACAAAAACTCTCAACAGAAACCAACTTTATGGGTCATTTGAACAATATATATAAATATATATATATATATATATATATATATATATATATATATATATATATATATATATATATATATATAAGATTTACAAATCAAAATATTTTTATTCAGATCAAAACATGAACCCCAAATTGTAATTTGGACGTGTTATGTTAGCTATCCATACACAGAATAGCCCAGTGATATGATCTGTACCGGTTAGGTGCATGTCTGACGCATTTATCGTCAATTGAAAACGATTTAGGATGACTGGTTTCACCTGGGAAAAGCATGACTTTTGTTCGACATTGTTGGCAAACAGGTCATCGTGTTCAACACTACACGGTTGGAAAAGTGTACGTGTACACATTTGAGAATGTTGATGAATATTGGTTAAAATTGGAAACTCCCAATGCAGAATTCATGATCTCAGATCAAGACGGATAATGATGATGATGACAAAGTAATATCTTAGTTAATCGCTGATAATGGGGAAACTATACAAAGAAGCAATACCAAATTTGGGCAGGTGCTCGAGGTCACTTGCATTAGTTAAGAAGAATGAAATTTACTTGAAAAATAACCATTATTTGTTGCCTTCTCAGCACTTCAACGTTCGATATTTTCCCGTTCCAAAACTGAGAAAATTGCAGGTCAGCAGGCAAATGGATCGAATTAATGCCACACAAAATATTAGTCAAAGTATACACCAGGATATGTGGGAATACATGTCGAATTGCGCACATTGATTGAAAACTGTCGTTATCAACAGAGAATAATCCAAATATTCGAAATTCGATTTGAATTTTCTTCATGGGTCAATTATAAAATAAACATACGGAACTGTGACATGCATATGAAATCTAAGAATCTACAGACGTTAAAATACAGTTTTTCTGGTGTTACTATATAGTATACATTTGAATTTTGAATGAAATGTTCACCTGTACGGTTAAAAGGACGCATAAAACTTGTTACATGAGGATTAACTTTCCAAACAGGGTCTTTCAAATTTTTATGTGCTCTGAAATGTGGTGTAGCGTGTCATAATTCCATGTCAAACACAAATAAAGAAATGTCCTCACTCTTTATTTGTGGTATAGATCTCTGTGTCACCAGTCATTCTGAATAAAATCATTGAACATACAGTAGTTATTTCAAGGTTTATGCATGCCGATTACATTTCTCTTTTTTTCCCAACACATCTATATTCTTATACAAATATTTGCTATAAATTTCTAATGCCAATCCTTATAGGTTTGAAATCTTTTCATTTGATGATAAATACCTTAACTTAATGCATAACTTTGATGTTTACCAGCCAGGATGTGTAGTACCATCAGAAATTGCGTTTTGTGTCTGTCGTGTTCTTAACTTGGTTTGTTTGTTTTGTTTTGTTTTGTTTGTTTGTTTGTTTGTTTGTTTTTTGTTCTTTGTTTTTTTCTTTTGATTTTTTGGGGGGGATGGGTGGGTTTTGGGGGGGTTTGGTTTTTGTTTTTGTTTTTGTTTGTTTGTTTGTTTGTTTTTTTTTTTTTTTTGAAGGAAAATCGTATAAGTGCTTCCTTGCAGCACACTCACATGAATCCAGTATATTTTAAAGAAAATACATCACAAATTCATTTACATATTTTGGACTGAAAAATATTACTATTGTCCTTATCTTAAGATGTTTATTCATTATGACTTTTCAACATTTTTCCAAAACACAGTGTTCGCAATATTTACAGGCATTGTATCCACGACAAGATGAAGTCCAACTGCGTACAACTTGGAGAAGGGACTACACAAGTGACACATGGAGAGAGAAGAAGGCAAGATGGAGGGCTGGGTAAATATATGGTATAAAGACGGTGTAAAATTGTTTGATTCAGGTGCTACGCTTACTGAGGTTTCCCAGTCTGCCTTTGTTATGTTGTGTGTTCCCATTACTCTCTATTATAATTTGAAAACAGCTTGAACATCGAGGTCACGTATAGGCATGGGATAGGGGTTTCTTTAAACAAAGTCCCAGTGAAAACTGTTGAAACACCAAAGTGCTCTTGGTCGGTAAAAATGTGTATAAATGAACGTATCATCGATATAATAATGTCAAAAAATCCACTGTAATGGTTTTTGCTTAGTATTTTATTGGCATAGAATCTGTTTGGGGCATCCAAGTCTATTGGAGAATCTTTATGTATTAGGCCTTAATTAGTCTGTTTATTTTTGTACGCAAGCATAACCACTAAGTATGACCTCACCTGTTGGCGGAAACTTTCAGTAAGAAATGGTTCAACATGTAAGTCATTTTTGAATTAGTCCTTTCAGTACGCGGGGGGGGGGGGTAGATGGACTTGTACACTTCTACAGATAATGGAAAATGATGGTCATTTGTAACCCACATCTTTTGGTATTATTTCTTGGAAGATCATCGTTTTTAAATACTGAGTTGGGGGAGGGAAGGGGCCATAAAATTTAGTACTCTAAGTACTTATTCAAAAACGATAATGATGTTGAACCATCCCTAATTAAAATTGTGAAGTATCTGATGATCTAAGTGGAAGTGCTACTCTTAACACTCCTTTTGCATACGTCTGTCGGTTGCAGATTCGTTTCAATCATCAGTGAACAATACCCCCGTCAACAACAAGGTTAATTGAAAAAAAAAGCCACGAGGTCTAGCAGAAGTCATAGAAAGTGTTCATACTAAAATGCTAAGTAGTATCACAATAGTCGTCGGGTCGAGCCGCTTTTGCGGGCAGGGCCATCAGCTCAATAATTTCCCATGAGGGAATGAGTTGTACCGAAGGTTGGTCTCATTACAGGCCAAGAAACAAGCATTATGTTGACCTGGCAGTCAACATGGATTTATTTCACCCATAAAGGTAGCCTGCAAAACGGGATTATGTAAAGTAGAAGTTTACCCAAGTACACGTACCAGCGGTCCTGACGCGGAAATCGCATAGCATTACTGATGTCTGGGGTATTCATCGTTGAAACCAGATCCGGCTGTGTCGTCTGCACTTCTCCTGGTTCCCGCTTCACACGCCGCTGATGCTGGCGAGCCAGCGCCTTCTGCTGTTTCTTCAGCCAACCTCGTCAGCACATTGCACAGATATTCGTGCAGGCAAATGCTGATCGGGAAACAATTAACAGCCTTCGCCATTCTGACGGAATGTACGTGAGCAGACTGCTCTCCAGTGATAATAACTAAATCAAATAAAAGTTATGTGGGGACGGTTGAAAAAAGGGACAGAACGTCACTCAGAGTGGAATTTGCTGCTCGCAAGCATGCATCGGTTACCCATTGGTTGGATGGCACATGGAAGGTTTGAAGCAAAGGTTAAGGTAATTACAAACGACTAGCAAGGTAGCGTTGGACATGAAAGGAGTGGTCAAATATTCTTAACGTGTAACTCAACAGGCTGTAATGTCAACAAATGTGAATATATGTGCATGTTTCTGCATAACATTTGAGCAAATAAGTGTAGTTAAATTATATTTCGACAACGGAAACATGTAATTGTTCACATTTTGGTAGTTTTCGCGCGATTTGATTTCATGTTACAGAAAAATGACTTGATTTATCATTGACACTAAATGCTTGGCTTGATGATCTGTCCAAACAGCTGATTCGTTTTGCCGTAACCCTTTCCTGGTTGATTCAGCATGAGGTCAGGTGTACAGGTTGGGAGCTCTATCTGATAGGTGGACGGGCTGATAGACTGATATGCTTCATTTATGTACCAATAATAGCAATTAAAGTGTTACTTGTGAAGATTTAATTTTATCGGACAAGAATGACAATCCATCACCTAATGAGACCAACTATTTCTAGCGTGATTCATTATTTGGCTGCTTTTGTGCTGGAACAAGAAATTTGAAGCGATACTTCGAAAACAGCCCTCTTTTCTCCAGCCAGTTTGAATTGAGATAATAGACACATGCCCAGGAGCGTAAGGTAAAGAAAAAATAATAATAATAATACTAAAAATAAAACAGCAACTTAGGTTGGAGAGCTTGACGGCAAGCAACTAGTCCATTGAAGAAATTCAAGCTGTGCTTCATGGCTAAAGAGACCTTGTTACTATAATCCTATTGAGGGACCAACTTCTAATCCCGAGTTTTAGTGCGTTGGCTTCATTCCTTTAACAACAAGCCACGCCATTATTAAATACTGTCGTGTGTTAGGCTTCAGACACCCCCGCGGGCTTCGCTCCTTCAGCGCCTGACACCGCCCCTACATGACAGATTCTCTTTGCCCGTGGACAGCACCATCGATGTTGGGTGTGCACGCAAAGGTGCCTTAGGCACATTTGATAAACTGATATGCTAAACGTCAAATTAGAGTTATTCGGGAAATTTGTGTAGCTTCTACGCCCAGAGGACTGGGGTGGTGCCGTCTTAGTCCTTCCCTTATACTCTGGGGACAGTCATTCACTATATTGTACGAAATTCTGTTTACATAATTTGATGTTTTAAAAAAAGGTCCCCTCGACAGGTAAGCCCCATCAGAGAACAGGTAGGACTTCATACACACACACACACAGCGAAATGGACTTCCTCTCTCAATGTTTGTGACTCCTGTCGTATTTAACCATGCAAATGACTTCAATGAAGCTTTCAGTGCCTGTGAAGAATTCCACAGAAAATTTGACCCTTCTCAATACTAAAATTCCAGCCGTCCTAAGCATGAATGACAACATTTCAATTAAAATAACATACCCACGAAGCGAATGTCGACATTTGGTTGTGTATACAATCAGTCAATTTGCGACGTTAACATTTGAAATGTCGGTGATGGCGGTGTGTAATATTGCCCATTGTGGCTATTTGACTAGTATTATTTGGCTCCCTGCAGCTACTACAATAGGTCCATATTTGTACATTCACTCCACTCACATTTCGACGCATAAAACATACAGGTCTATATACGGTAGCACCTGAACCAACTGTCCTACAAACGAGTTATGGTGTATAGGTGGTCTGAGAAAGACACTGTTGAATCCTGTAAACAGTGAAGCAAATGACTGGAAGGCTGTCGTTTATTGGTGAACCAGATGACTAAGCTAGCGCACAGCACTGACAGCAAGACCGGCTAGTCGCGCTGTTTCATGAAGTACTTCACTGCTCTTGTTGTGTCTGTGTGCCAACACCGGCATATTGTTTTTCTAGGAATTCTTTCTTTCTTTCTTCTTTCTTTAGAGGCAAATTTGTCCGACATTCGTTTGAAAACTATTATACGTAGAAACTCTAAACCTGGCATGATTATGGTTACATACATGGAGTCCTCAGTTTTTGTAAAAGAGATTCGATGGTTTTGAAAAGTATGCAATTTAGGGCCATTTGAAAATTTAAATCTTGACTACCTCCAAAACTATTATAGATGCATGTAAGCAATCCAAATTCAATTTATAGGTTTGTAATACCGCACATTTTTTGTAATTTATATTTGACCTCTAAAGGTCAAAAGTCAAGGTCATCTGGACGTTTGAAATTTTCATCCAGCTATAACTCTGTCAATTTTCATCCAATTTTGACTATGTTGGTCCGAAACTGCAGGTATTACAACCCTTCATATTTTTGTAATTGAAATGTAACCTCTAAAGGTCAAAAGTCTCTGTCATTTGGACCTGTGAACGTTTCATCTAGCCATACCTCGGTCAATTTTCATCCAATTTTAATCATGTTGGACCGAACTTGTAGCTATTGCAACACTGTGCATTTCTGTAATTTACGTGTGCGCTCCTTTAGTCATAGGTCAAGGTTATTTGCCCCTTTGAAATTTTCATCCAGCCATAACTTGGTCACTTTTTATCCAATTTCAGTCATGTTGGGCTCAAATTGCAGGTATTACAACACCGCACATTTTTTAAATTTACATGTAACCTCTAGAGGTCAAAGGTCAATGCCATTTGGACCTCTGAAATTTTCATCTATCTATATTTACAACTTCAGCTATGTATCTATCTATCTATCTATCTATCTATCTATCTATCTATCTATCTATCTATCTATCTATCTATCTATCTGTCTGTCTGTCTGTCTGTCCATCCATCCATCCATCCATCTATCTATCTATATATCTATCTATCTGTCCGTTTGTCTGTCTTATATATATATATATATATATATATATATGTGTGTGTGTGTGTGTGTGTGTGTGTGTGTGTGTGTGTGTGTGTATCTAACTCGGTTCGTCTCTTAGTTCATTGTTCAATCCTTTTGTCCATGCAGTCGTTCTTCTACTTTTTACTCATATATGAGGCCCCAGATGGTGTATGGCGAATTGTGACCCAGGAGGGCTTGAGAAGTGACATGGTGACCTAATATATTGATTTAGGCCACCAATGACCCACAAAGAATTTCAGTGACTTAAATTCTTGTGCCTTGTGACTTGGATACTTCAAAAAGAGTGACCCGGTGACCCCACGGGTGCACCAATCAGGAGCCCCATATATAGTCCACCGCGTGATCTGAATTAATTCATTCGCGATAACTTCTGTCTGTTAATATTCAGAGTAATTACTTGCTTCGACAGGTTAATGTAACACCCCGAAAATTTAATAAAATTATTTATGGTTAATTCCTTCCGCTAATTTTTATAAAAGCCTTGACATTTTATTAACATTTTGTGCTATTATTTCCTTCCACGGTTTATACAAAAGCCTGAATACATAACTTAAAGTTTCCGTAAAGACTCATCCACGAGTTACAAAAATGTTGATCCGCGACTTTTGTGCAAGGTCATTTAAACATCCAGGTTCTTTGCTAAGACACATTCGTACTTGCAAGGGGACTCACATTAGATTGTCATGTACTTTTTGCAACAAGTCTTATGGGAGGATTGATAATTTTCCCACACAGTACCAGACACCCTTTGAAACTGATGTCCTCGATGTCAAATTCTGAGTAATTGCTGGAAAAAGTCGTGTTAAACGTAAGAAACCTTCCATTCCCATTACACGAAAACCACCGTTACAGACCCATACTATGAACTTTTCACAGGCACCGCCCTATCAGGACCTTTCCCCACAGTCCCTGCGTGGCATCAGAAAATTTTGAACTCTGTCCCTCCCCTTGGTGCTGATCTCCACTTGTTGGATGATGAAAAAGACGGATCCCGTACCCAGAGAACTCTAATTCGTGTTTCAATTTATCACGGGCCAACATGATTAACTCTGAGAACCAATACAGACCACGTGATCAACCCCTGGTGATACCCTATGTCAACAGTAGGCCTAACATTTATCACGAAAGCCGGTATTCCTACGCTTCCGCGCCCAGTCAGCGACCGACCAGAATATTGGTCAAGAGGACTTGCCTGGACCCCAGCAAGGAAGACACACGGACATTGATTTATTGACCGAATATTTCCGTCATGGACTCAACTTTCACTCTTGAACCTTTCTAACATGCAATTATATCTTGGTTTAAACATAGTTTTGTCGATAAGAACAACAATTAAGAAGAATAGATAAGCCCCAGATGCAAATCCTTTTTGCAGAGAGAGGACGAGATCACAGGACAGACGTTACAGTGCAGCTCCGGTACTATGCCTCTCGTCGATTCCAGTGGGGACGCGACGAGCGGTGATCAGAATTTTGACGCACCTGGATTCCAGCGATGAAGACACATGGACATCGATTTATTAACCCATATTTTCGTCATTGACTCTAGTTTCACTTTTGAGCTTTTTAACACGCAATTTAGTTTTGATTTCTCTGAATTATGTATATTTATATTACTATAATTTAACCCCCAGAGTTTAATAACATATACCGCGTATTTCGAATATGAATTAAGTAACCTTTATTCATAATTACATATTAGGCCTACAATGGCGTGAAATCCATCTTTAGCTTTTTACATTATATTGTGACGTAACGAGAGAGAACCTCACTTGATCGTTATTTCTCTAGTTCAGGTACCATGTCAGAAACAAAAATTTCGGGAAACCTCGTATACTTTGATGAAGGGGTCAGGAGGCCCAAACGCGCCGGGTATGTTTCCCCTCTAATAAAATCAAATTCATTGGCGTTTTTAGTTATCATAATTTGTCTTTGAGTATATCTTGTGGTTTCTAAATGTTGTTCGCTCCTGTAACATAATTAATAAAGGTTTTTGAGCTATTAGCATCGATTTAACATCCACCAGGATCATCCTCATAGCACACCTCGAATGCAGTAACTTGCAGATTACGACCAAATTAAAACACGACACCAACAAATGGGGGGGGGGGGGGATGCAATAATATTATGTATCGTGGTTCGCACATCAAATGCATGAGCAACGTCGACCGGTTGTCCTAGTAGTAAAAATATGTGCATATTTTGAAATATGATAGACATCTTATCCAAAGAACATATGCAAAGCTTTTGTTCATTTCAAATGAAGCTCACTGAGTACTCTACACTTACACTATTTTTGTGCCCAAACGTGGACAAACAGAAATTGGCATTATCCTTTAGGTCCATTCATACATTGGCATAACCGCAAAATTCAATTATTGCAAAGTCAACTGCATGGATATGTTCAACAACAATCTTTTTTGTTTAACTTTTAGCAATTTATGATCAACCTCAGAGATCAGCTTGTTGTTGACATCAAGGCCACATACTGCATTTCTGCTATTTCGAAGAATATATTATGACTCCAACTTGCATATGTTCCAACACAAATATATAGCATTAGTTTCTGTCCTAACCTTCAGGATACATGAGTAAAAGTTTTCAATTATTATTATCATCATCATCATCATCATCATCATCATCATCATCATCATCATCATTATTATTATTGTCCTCATTGCTGTCATCATCAACTTAGAAAATTAAAGACACTTAAACTACGCCATCTTCATTCGAAGAGTTCCATAAAATGCAATCATTCATTTTTATGGTCGTCTCATGATTCATGAAGCACGACACCTTAACTACAATAAGATATCCACACACAATATGTGATAATCGCTGATATTTATCTGTATAACCATCACCCTAGTTAGTTATTTGGACACGACGTTTTAGTCAAGACACAAACGCATCTACACAAAAGGGATGGATGGGTGAATAGATACATTATTATCGGATGATATTTTTTATAATTTATCTTATTCATTCATGATGAAAATATGTTAGTAATGGAATGTAAATTGCTGCCTCAAAAGCAGAGCAGGAGCTTGGTCTGCCCGGCTAGTAATGTAAGTCCAAACAGAATTACAAATATAATTGTAATGGCCATTCTACTCTCTTGCGGTTAAAATGAATTCCCTTAATAGTACAGAAAAAAAAACAGAAAAAAATACAAACAAACAAACAAACAAAAACGAGGTACATTGAACATTCATATCCACAAATTTCATTTTTGTGAGTGGTCAGACAGAAACGATAGAAGACTTAGTGTAGTTCTTCGTATCTGACAACGTGTAGTATCTGCAATCTGAGTTTTGGTATTGATGACAATCGCTGGCTTAAATGAAAATATGCTTCAAATCTATTTTGTATATGTTATATATTTACTTTGCACATTAACCAATTATTTGGTTCATGTATATGATAATGTGTGCAACATTATCTTTACGAAAAATCCAGCGAGTAACGGCATGTATATAATATAAATTTGTATTTATATATAATCTATATGGATTTGTATATATATATATATATATATATATATATATATATATATATATATTGAAAATTTTGGCGTGTTATAGGTGAGATGATAAGTACTTACGCCCAGGTTTGCTTTTTTTTCAAAATCGAATTGTAAATTAATACAAGCTGTTCTGCAAGTAGTGTGTGGCTCATTCATCTTTAGTTTGCTAACGTTTTGTTGAATCACGAAAATAAAGTGAGCAGAGCACGATAACAATCCATTATCACTGTACTGTGCTATCAAATAAAGGCATTTTTTGAGTGCTAACTTCTCGAAATAGCAGGTGTTATAACGTTCATTAAAACTTATGCATCTATGCATTTAGTCATAGGCCATATAAGATGTATAATATTGAAATGAGTCAAATTCAATTATCATAAAACAAAACAACCATTCTTTATATAAATAATTTTCTTACAACTATAATGAAAATGTTATTTCTGTTATATTAACAAATTCAAAGTTGAGGATTTATGTTAAGAGTTTTAGGATGTATAGGAACTGACATTTTGCTATATTCCTGACACCCTCGCCACTTTGTAACTGTGACCTTGTTTTAACCATAAAAACGCGAATGAACACATTGTATTTCCTGCATCAAAATGTCAAAAATAAGTTGGTACATTATTCCAAGGTTTCCGTAGCAGACGATATTTCGGTTCTCTGTCCTGATGATTCCGTCAAAGCTACACAGGGGTGTCTGTTCAGGACTTCAGCTTCCCATTTGTGTGGTGCTGATAGTTTCTGCATGAATAGGAGCACAAAGTTTAACTACACCTGACAGGCTGTGTTTAGAAGGTTATTTCTCACCACGTTGTATGAATGTATTCGCCTCCAGGCTGGAAACTTAACGACGACTGCTTCTTTTATACAAGTTTAGGCTGAGTCGTTGATGCATTATTGTTTCATTTTGCTGTAGCACTGAGGGATCACACCTTGCCAATTCTTCTGCCAAATGAACTTCTTTCATAAGGACAAGGCACTGACCTCATCGCCCATCGTCAGCAGATACGAGCAATACCTTCCTCTTATTGCCGTCTGTTCGACATAGGTATAGCACCGTCAGTTCTTCGTATAAAATCCATGTACGATGTATACCTAGGGGTTCATAACTTTACAAAAAGCCACCAGAAAATTCACGGTTTCCAAATAAGGAGTCCGTGCTAGGGACCACACAACTTTTGTATGCTTGGCTTCAGTCACTCTATAAGCACCGTCACCTTCTGTCGTGTCTCAATTCGTATAATGTTCAGTAGAACGGCTCGGTAAACAGGCAACAAAACCCAACAAAAACCCCCGGTGAATTTCTTAGGACTCCTTTTACAGCGCAACACTGAGCACAGAGAGCGTCTTTAATATACCATTTAGATTATATTGACTCAACTTTCCGCCAGTCTGAATGGAAAAGTTCCCCCGCTACACGCACAGTGCTGCCCTAGATTTTATAGGTAATCCATCATCAGCGAAAAGAACATAAAACTCTATATATGATTGTATAAGCTTGTATGTGCCTATATGTATTGACTAGCTACCGTTGTGATGCTCCGTACCCCATCCCACTGCAACAGCAATGCCACTAGCATTGTTCCCCCATCTGCATATTGACAGAAAATCAGAAAAGCTAATACAGAGGCCAAGGTATATCGAATTCCGAATGTTCATGCGCCACGGGAAAAGATCTACACATTATGCATACGTTTATATTGTAGTTTTCCGGACTCCATATGGATTTTTGGCACAAAAGTGCTAGGGGTTGAGTTTACACGGACGCTGGGTAGGGCACGGACCACCTACATAGTGAAGAGACAGTGCACTTTGCAGTTCACAACCGTCTTTTACGGGCAAAGTTCAAACACTGCCGCGGGACTCCTTGTTTCTAACTGAACTGGAACATCCTATTGAGAAAGTAGAAATTATGGCGGAGCAGCCTATTTGATTGATGTCCTGAATTGGCCCCGGTGTTAACTCCCCTGTCTTTACGTCAGGCACATGCATTTGACACGGTATTTGTTTGAAGTGATACCTGAAGAGTGGTGGCCAGCCCAAGACAGGTGAGGCCTCGGGTATGAATGGGCATCGGAGAAGAGCTCTTGAATCCTGACTGCCAGGCTACACCGCCTCTATATCATCACAGCCAAATATTACTTCACCTTAATGTCCGGCTGTCTTGGAATATGATGGGAGATTATGTACCATCGGCAGCCAATATTATGGTAATCATATAGAACAAGCCGACATGAAGGCTGCCAGCTGAATGGTGCTTCAAATCCGAATCACCGCACCTGCTCCTATCAACAGCAGGGGCAAATGCCGGGCGCTGAATTGTCATGATCCGTTAAATATCTACCACTAAAATAAATTGGCCGTTTCTAACAACTAAAAGTGGTCATGTATTACTTTATACGTTACAAATCAGGCACATTTTTGGATGAATAAGAACGAACAAGCTCAGATCACGTTATACGTCGTTAGTAGATATCATCATTGTTCTCATGCATGTCAGAATTCAAGGGTGAAAAAAAATAGAAAAACGTATGTTACGGGACAAAATTTTCAAGATTTTTATTGTTACGCTCAGTGATAAAAGAAGAAAGCATTTAAGTAATATTTTCAAAATATACGATGCAGCTGCCTTTTTGTTTACATTTACAGAAAGTACACTTGAAATGTAGTTTCCCCACAAATTGAATAAATATTTTGGGACTAAATCTTTTTGTCCACACTGAAGTAAAACTAATGGAAGAATGAGGATGAAAGCCTCATTTATTGTCTTCTTACAACTTGCAACAAAAATCTTACAGTTTTTTGTTGTATTAGGAAAGCGTGATCGTGTTTCGCATGAGCGGAATTTGTGCATGGTACTAAGAAAAGCAAAACACTGACTCACAATATCTTAACCGAGTGTAAACTATTTTAGAATTTTGGAGGAAGAAATGTATTATAACACTGATAGTTAAGCTGTATAAAATTGTAAAAATCTGTGTCTCAATACCAAATTAACGTAAATAGCAAAACAAGTTCACCATACTTCAACATAAAATATGAACAACGTTGACACATTTTTCGTCATAAAATGGCGTCGGGAGATATTAAGCTTTTCACTGATACCAAGAATATCAAATATACGCTAATACAACAGATTCATGAATGTAATGGCTTTGTCCTCTGCATTAAAGGAAATGTTTCTCAGAATTTGAAAATGTGATAAAACATGACACGTACTATTTATGTCATTTACATCCGACACTCCAAACTGGCAAAGACAAGAGAACTAAGTTTGACTGACCTCCTCTGGGTCTCCACTAGATCACAATTGCAATCAAATTATTATGTCTTCACCTGATCAGGTACTACGGTTCAATATTTGTGGAAAATTTTTGAGATATCGCATTATTCAAACTTATCGGAGAGACATCTGTACTGACATATGGACGGATAATTATAAACCCTGACGACAAGTCACACCTTGATGGGAAGGTTACAAATCTGACGCGTGGAATAGTTGTAGAGAACACTTAGTGAATTTTTAGCAAATGCACAATGGTCAGAAAAAGAACAGCATTGCAGTTGGAGTAAATGTAATTATCTGGCAAATCATATATACACATTGTCCTCACAGTTTACTAAAAATCCTTTCACTTCTGCTTATTACCAAGTTTTTGACACATACATACATACATACATACATACATACATACATACATACATACATACATACATACATACAAACATATGATTGCTGTGAGTTTTAAAATCAGCAGTCATTTTTAAAAACAAACAGAAAGTTGTACAACCCAAGAATGCAAAGTCAATGCAAAAATATGCAATTTTGCTATATCTTGTGTCAACTGAAATTTTCAGGCTAAATTTTCAAACTGCAAAATGTAAAAGACTACACATAATGAAAACAAGCCCTTTACTGTCACGAACACTGATATCCCAAGGTTATATATGCCTTTACTAATTTAAATATCCGATATCTAGAAATGTATCATGTATATTGTATTTCTTCTTCTGGAGGTATGTGTTGCGGCAAAGCTGCATGCAATGAGTGTATAATACAAGTTGTGCATGTTAAAAGTATGCTAATTAGCTATGGGAATATTTTCAATTTAAATCTATTGTACCTTCAAAATTATAATAGGGATGTCATTAAAGGCCTCGGTGCTTCAAGTAGTTTTGCTATAATGCCACACCCAATTATTGTCCCAATAAAGCAGCCGTAACTGATATTATGCTAATTACAGGCACCTCAGAATCTGTAACTTCGACAACTTGGGGTATATTTTAGAGATATAATTCGGCAACCTAATTATATATAGGTAATAACTGTACATCCAATGATTATTAGACATCTTTTTGCTTTGTAGCACACAAAGTTACTTCCTGAAAGTATATTTTTCTATTATTGTAATTAAAGTTTACCATATATAGCATGGGGGTTACCACTGATGACAAGGATAAAAAAAATGATATAACAATGTATTATGGAAAGCAGACAGATGAAGCAGGAAGAACTATAGTTTCCATAAGGCAATAAGAGCTAGTGTGCAAACTTCTGAGCCCATGTCTGGAGACCCTTGTCATCTGCCACAAATCAGAATTGGAAAGTTCCTTATACTTCGAAATGGGCATAATCCCAGTGAACGCAATTTACTGTATTGCTGTTAATGCTTAGCGTCTTCAATTAAAAGTGTAGGTAAAATATGAATTGTATGTACAACTTAATACAACATGCTCTCGATATCTTCCCCCCAAAAATCGGGGTTATCCACTTCCAAAGCACTGCTTAAATACAATGACGTGCTATAGGTGTTTGCACAAAATGCTTGACTTGCGTGGTTGGTTTTCTTCATGCATCGTAGGTATGACATCAAATTCCCAAATAGTTTTTTATAGATTAAATACTTCTCATCAGATGTGCGCAAAAGTACATTTACACAGATTTAAGAGACACGTTCGTCAGTGTTCCAGAAACCCATCAAGTGTGTACGCATGGCAGTTATAGTTATATACATGGTTGTTTCACCAGAAAGAGGTCAGGAAGGTGACGGAGTTGGCACGTGAAACACTCTCGCATTTGCAAAAGCGGCAAATGTATTCTAAACGTGCCCTCCAACTATACGCGTTCACATGAGCCGATTTCTGTGGTATAGCCCAAACCTTCTCCCAAGGTCAGCCATGGTGCGCACACATATGCACGCGTACACACAAAGGGATCATGGCTGTCGCGCGCTCGGTTGACCTAGGCGTATTGTCCCAAAATGCAATGAAGTATAGGCTTATGTCAAGTGAAGGAATTGTAATATATACATATACATATATATATATATATATATATATATATATATATATATATATATATATATATATATATATATATATATATATATATATATATATACATAAGTGTCCCTACATTGATTATACCAACATGTACTCTTACCTATCACGTAAGTTTTTTAATTATGTTGGAAAATCACAACATAAACGCAGCACCACCTAGTGAACAAATCTGTTTGCGACTGAAGTCAAGGTATATTGGCATATCTTTTAAGGAGAATCTTGCCAGCGGATTTGGAGCAGTTGTAAATAACAAGAACAGACAAAACGTGCATTCACAATACTTTTTTTTTTCTTTTTTGTTAACGCAAGTATTTAAATCATATTTTGCGTCAACTCTGCCTTTTGTGATTGCACAAACTTCAAGGTCGAAGAGTCGAATCATAGTGCTTTGGCGGTGCTCGTTACATGACTTCATACACACTGTATGTATACATGTTTGACTTTACGCAACGGACACGCGATATTTTTCTTTCTTTTTTACGCACAATTACATTTAGACCCGACCAATTTTATGTTCACCGTTGCAGATCTACTAATTGTGTTTCCGCATTGTACCTTTGATTGAGATTAATCTGATATAGCGCTTTCTTTTATGTCTCCTTTTCACAGTTTTACAGCTGCATGCCTTTCTTGATTTCAAGGTAAATCTACAATTTGGAATTAGTATTTCCATGAATGTTGTGCCCTCGCGCACTCATTTGTATGTAGTGACAGGCTATTTATCACATACCGCTTTATCTAGTTGTTAATACTTTTTATATGGATACATTTTATATATACAGTCTGAAAAATAACCTTTCCTAAAAAAATATCAATATAAAATTTGCAAGCGTATCGCACAATACGCTTCATTTTGATGTGGGTTTTTTGGACTGGTCTTGAATAGCTACAGTTGTTGAAACATACTTTTCTTGTGTAGTATGACATAAAAACTCTGTAATCAAACAAAGAATCTCCGTCTGCTTCCATTGTCTAGCTTATTTGAGAGCAGAAATATACCTATTGGCGCTCTAATGCGCCATTTTAAGGTCGACATACAGATTATGATCACTGGTTGAACATGGTCTTTCGCACAGTAGGCTATGTACACAATTACACCGTTTAGCTCTTC
>OZ026615.1:18565612-18590612 GCA_964020975.1 Hermodice carunculata | reverse complement strand
AAACTTTTATTCCTATATTCATATGATCTCCCCCCTTCACATTTGACGACTAAATGTACATGTACATTAAAGAAAATGTCAGTGTCCCTAATCTCTCTATGGAACTCAACTTCGTTAAATTCAGCATGGCCAAAGACCTGTAGTGCATGGACACTAATAAAATATTAGGTGCCCAACTTCATTATATTTAAGTATATCATTATGGTGCAAGGTCATTTTTAAGGTCAAATAGTCTGTTAGTAAGAACTCCCGAAAACCTGAAATGCTCATCACTAAATGAATGCTTGAGTCATATAATACGGTAGGAGTCCAATTGAAACTCCATTTATATCACACTTAAGATGAAATAACTTGTCTTGATCATTACATATGTCTCATTTGCCAAACAAGAAAATACTGTGAAATAATATTTGAACTTATGAGAGTGTGTAATGTAATGTAAAGTCTCACTGGCGTGAACACAATCACCGGGTCATGTGCGACAGAACTGTCTGTTCTTTGAGCGGAAAAACAAAGCAGATTGTTCCATTATAAATTTTTGTGGCCAGGCACATCTCTCACTTTCTCTTTCGATATATATACAAACTTTTAAATTACACATAAGTAGTGCTAATTGTTTTCCCGTCTAACCTCGCCGAGAATTTTGGACTAAAAAGTTTGACTGCACATTTATAGCTGTAAGTAGAACTGTGTGCAGCACATCTTGCTGTTCTAAATGTGGGTTTACAAGTAGGGTAATTGTATAAATCTTTTGTAAATAGTGAAATTCAAAATTTCATGATAAAATGAACTAGATCCTTTCATTCAAAGTGCTTACATCCAATACCTACAACGGACAGGTGGGGAAATACAAACATACAATTTGTAAGGGGATTAAATCGAGATCTAGTTTTGGCCAGTGGACTTTAGCGTCAATAAATGGTCATGGAGTTTCATTAAAAAGCGAAAAACGCAAATACATGTTCATATTTGTATCAAAAGACAATCATAATGTCCTTTTTCCCTACGATTCTCTGGAAATTGTGGCTTTGTTAGACATCTACCCTCACTAAAATTTATAAGTATATCGCATGTAATTTGGTTGGTATATATGATGTATGAAAAGTAAATATTCGCTTTTAATTTGCAGCTTGAAAGATGAAGGCAATTTAAACATTGAAAAGATTTGCTGTCAAAGATCAACTGGTAAAAGTATTTCTTCAAAGCAAAGTATCGGTTTAGAAGCAGTTGGTTTCAGTTTATTTTCCTTCAAATGTTGTGGAACCAAGGTGTATCGAATTCAATTCTAAATTTAACCTGACATATATACTGCATGGGTTTCTGAAGACAGCAGTACGTCTCCTACCAATGGAACACTTTCATCTTAATATTTTGTACTTTAGGCTGATATATTAGAAGAAAAGTATGAACATAATAGTCCAGCAAAACTTGTATGAGTTATTTTCTGAACGTGGGGTTTTATAACTGTGACTCTTTAAAACCAGTTTGTACAATCATTCCTAAGTTAATCATGAACAATTATAATGACTATACATCATTAAAATACAAGGCATGCGTATTGATCATTTACATGACGATAACTTCTATCCACATGTTTAAAAGAGGGGATCAGTACCTTGAACAAAATAGCAGTATATTCTACAAGGGATAGATCATTATTTGGGGAAATGCGGAGAACAGCAATTATCATTCCGTTTATTTTAAAGTGTCTAGATGTGGAAGCTTAAAATATCCCAAGCCTCTGAGTGTTGCTTAGGTCATAAATATCCACTTAAGTTCAAACCCCCTTGTTGAGCACGGTGTACTAAAATTTAAAGCCCCTTTACTGATCACGGGGTACTTACAGTGTTAACCTGATAACACACAAATTTAAAAACAAGCAGACAAACTAATAGCCTAGTAACATACCCATCATAATAGCCATTTGCATTGACAGAAGTGGATTCTGGCCACTGTCAATTTGTAAGTTTCCTTTTGTTCAGTATGCGTACTCCAACCAGCAAAACAAAGATGACAAGTTAACACACTTCTTAACATAGCCAAAATCTTTCATGGCCACTTCACTTACGGGTTTTCAGCGACACCGACCAAAGAAAGTTGTCAACCCGGTCATACTCGGATCTGAATTCGCAGCAATTACGTCAACAACAACTTATGACACTTTTGACATCAGAGAAATTCAAGGATACACTGGGCTACTTCTTGCATGTATCAATTGAAATATAGTGGTCTATAAGAAATATGTAAAGTAAGAATTCGGTAAGTAGGTGTATCAAGTACGGAATTATCTATATGCGAAATTGTCGGATTTTAATACCGTTTTCATATTTGCACAATAGGAAATCGTACCCCTATTGTGATATAGTCTACACAAGATTTTGCGCTATCTATCTATCTATCTATCTATCTATCTATCTATCTATCTATCTATCTATCTATCTATCTATCTATCTATCTATCTATCTATCTATCTATCTATCTATCTATCTATCTATCTATCTATCTATCTATCTATCTATCTATCTATCTAACTATCTATCTATCTATCTATCTATACCTACCCATGTATGTTATGAGAATCATGGAAATGTCACAGTGTGGAGTTCTGCTTGAACTCTCCTCAGGGTGGGCATCTGTAATGGCATCTCAGTGTCTGACTTTGTTATGGATGTTTATGGTATGTGTCAGGAATAGTGACAGTGACATATTTGCACTCTATAACTGCAATAAATGTCCGATGTGTTCACTGCATATTGAGTGTGGCGTTGGGGATATAGTTTGCAAACAGGGAAATTGCAGTGTTTGCATGGAAGGACATAGAGCAAATAACCAAGCTTTGCATATATCTGCAACAACACACATTTTAATATATACACAATTCGATAAGCTTCCAGAGATTTGTCCTTGCGTGCGTTAATTGCACGAATTAGGTTTCATGCCACGGGAGGCAATTAAAAATATCTGGATGGTGACAATGTATTATGCAAATGACCATTTGGACATCCATACATTTTGAATGTCTGTTGGGAGAAATGAATGGTACCAAGTGGATTTGTTCAGCAGGTTTGAATCTGAAATTCAATACGTTCCAATTGAAAAGCAAAATAGTCATCTGCATATGGTTTAACAAACATACTTTATATGGTTCCAATTTAAAATGTAAACTGCTGATTAGTGGCTTCATGCGAGATCTGAAGGATAATGCAATAATTACTGCACGAAAATAATGCATTTTCGCGAAGTATTTGCCGCATCATGTACGGAACCTGGCGGTCAGATTTAGCGAGCTTTTTGGCTTGTTTGGTTTTTGTAATTTTGTGAATCTGACAACCTAATCAATTACCACATCAAAGGCTTGCTCCGATTCTCACAAGTCGTGTCCAAACTGACAGCAGGCAATCCAACAGGGTAAGGCCATTGCCACTCGATTTTTCAAATTTGAAGATTCAAAGTTCAAGTTAGCAGCAGGGGTAACATGCATCAGCAGCATAGTGTCATGTTCACTTAAGGACAGTAAATTTGAAACCAACAGGTTAAAAACGTCAAACACCGAAATTGTAAATTACATAGAATGTACTAAGTGTCTATGTAAGAAGGGTGAAGGTTTGCTGTTGTGGCATGGCATATGCATGAACTTTAATCTAAAACAAAAATGATCTTTTTGTTGTCCGAATCATGTTTCCTATAAACTATCAGCGTTCTTTGTGAAGAGTCGTAACCATGTGCCAAGTCGAGCATAGAAAGTTTGCAGAAATGACAATTATGAATGCGCTGTATTATAACATTAACATAAATGTTTATGCCACTCCTACATAGGCGGATTTAAGGAGAAGAAGAGACCCCCCCCCCCTTTACACCCCCCTCCAAAAAAAAAAAAAAAAAAAAAAAAAAAAAAAAATAAAACAAACTAACAAAGAAAAAATCAAAACAAAACGAAGGCCTGCATGGCCGTAAAGAAATATTAAGAGTTTCGCGAAAGGGAATGACGTTTGATAAGTCGGATCAATAGTTGTCAGATTTTACTGCATCAATGGTACTAAAAAGTATAAAATAATATTGCTTGATGTGGTCTCTCAAGACAGTGACCACGTGTTGTATGAATTAATAATGCAGTGTGTAAAAGGGTAGCAGGATGCTTATATACTGTTATAAATATGTAATTTTTAAAAAAAAGTGCCAAAAAAGCACTTCTTCACCTCTAGTATTTCAGAAAATCCTGGCTCTGCCCCTGGACCTAGGCGGGGACCTAGGCGGTCCCCCACACTCCTGCCCTCCCGCATCACAAAATGCTGGATCCGTCCTGACCTATATGAGAGCCATGTGTCCTTACAATTGACAGGTTATCCCTTTTCAGATATTTTTCATCCCCAATTGTTTCATACTTGTTACGAACCTCATTTTGTATGAACATGCATTGTCTTATCCTGGTTATCTTTATGTCTGGGAGCCAACCCAGGCATTTTGTTTTTCCTCGGATTATTTCTTTCTTTCTTTCCATGGCACCCAAATTTGTACCGACTTTTTCTCCTATACTGCTATTTTGAAAACCACCAAACTTGCCATGGTGACTGACTTACCAGTGAAACTGTGCATATCGTTTGGAATAGTCACGGTGTCTAAAATTATGCAAATTAGGTGTAAGTGAAATTTTTAAAACACTATATCTTCCAAACTATTGCTGATAGAGACAAAATTTCAATGTGCATGTATAGGTTTGTGACACCTGCCAATATAATGGACAGTAAATGAAGGTTGTAGAATTTTAAATTATGCTAATTACAGGCACTAAAAAATTCAAAGTTGAATATCTCCAAAGCTAATATAGATAGGGGTACCATCCAATGAACCATGAACTAAAGTTGTGGGAATTTAATTATGAAAATCAGAGGCATTGCAAAATTTCAAAGCTAAATATCTCCAAAACTATCACAGATAGACATGCTATTCCGATTCAATGTATAGGTTTGCGGCAAAGCCGCATCCAATGAACCATGAACCGAAGTTGTAGGATTTAATTTTATGCAAGTTAGGCAAATATGCCAAATTTCAATCTTGAATAGCTTCAAAGCTATAATAGATTGATAGGTCGTCGCAACTTTAAATTTAGGTTTGTGACATAGCAGCATCCACTGAACCAAAATTGTAAAATTTTGATTCATGCAAATTAGGTGAATAGACATAAATTTAAATCTGGAACAACTTCAAAACTACCATACACATAGGTGCCATTCCAACTTCAGTTTGTAGGTTTGTGACATAGCTGCATCTAATGAACCATGAACCAAATGTGTAGAATATTAATTTATGCAGATTAGATGAATACACAAAATTTAAATCTTGAATAACTTCAAGACTACTTTACTCATAGGTGGCATTTGAACTTCAGTTTGTAGGTTTGTGACATAGCCGCATCTAATGAACCATGAACCAAATGTGTAGAATTTTAATTTATGCAAATTAGGTGAATGCACAAAGTGTAAATCTTGAATAACTTCAAAACTATCATAGATAGAGGTGCCATTTCAACTGTGCTCTATAGGTTTGTGACATAAGTGCATTCAATGAGCCATGAACCAAAGTTAAAGGATTTTAATTTATGCAAATAAGGCAAATACACAAAATCTAAATCTTGAATAACTTCAAGACTATTATACATAGAGGTACCATTCCCACTCCAATTTGTACGTTTGTGACATAACCGCACCCAATGAACCATGAACCAAAGTTGTAGCATTTTAAATTATGCAAATTAGACAAATACAAAAAACTAAGATTCTAAATAGCTTCAAAACTATTATACTGTGGTGTCACTCAAACTTCAGTTTATAAGTTTGGGACATTTCCACATCCAATGAACCAAGAACCAAACTTATAGCATTTAACTTTGGCTGATACACAAAATTTAGATTATGTTGAGCAATAGCAAAGTGTAGCATTTCAAACTGTTCTCATTTTGAAGGCACCCAGACAGCTTTGATGTGAAGCAAATCTTCTTTTCTAGCTAGTTATATTACAGTTGTTCATCTCTTTTGCGGGAATATGCAGTGTGGGGGCCCATGTGGTATGTCTGCAAATATCTAGCAAATTTCAAGTCAAGTGGTGATGTTTAGTTATGTCTTAAGACTGTAGTCGTTTGTCTTTTGAAAAAAAACACAGTTATCTATAGTAATATACCCTACAAGCAAATCAAGAGTTGGTTTTATATTTTAATAATAGCAGCGAGTGGCGCGACAGCAGACTTAACATTTCTGAGCTATCATAAATATTTTCCATATAAGTCATGTGAGGGGAACTATTTTGGGCAGCAGCTATACAATTCTTATCCGCATTTCTTAAATAGACCAGCCGAGATCAGAGAAACTGACAGTTTGACTTCCACAACTATATGCCGCTGCTGCTAACTCAGATTCCTTAAAAATTGAAGTCGGATCCATCCCTTTCCTGACAAACAATGCGGAATTGTATCATCTCAACTTTACCCAACCTGAACTTCCAGAGATTTAATTTCAATTTATTGAAGTTGTAGTATATATTATCTTGTACGGGAACTTCGTTTGGTGTCATGTAGTGCTGAATATAGACAGTTGCAGTGTTGACAAAGGTAATGGGGTGCGGGGGGTTAAAAGCCATGTATACGCATAAATATACATTCCTGTTGGAGGAAATGCTGCAAGCACCAATAAAACTATATCTATATACTAAAGAAAACAATTAACTGCCGTCTTTTAGAAGGTCTTGGTCTTATGTATTCCACTGTGAAATCTCGGGACAGGGTGGTTTTTTTGTTTTGTTTTGTTTTTTTGGGGGGGGGGGTTAATTGGGGTTTTTTATTTTTGTTTTTTGTGTTTTTTGTTTTGTTTTTTATGTTTTGTTTGTTTTTTAAATTTTGTTTTTTGGTTTTTTGATTTTTTAGTCTCTTGGGGTTTTTTTTGTGTTTTTTTTAAAACAAAAATTGCTAGTCAAGATTAGAGCGTTTGCTAAACTGCCAACTTTGTCTTTGCATGTCCACATTCTGTTTCTAATGATCTTCCTAGGTAAAATACTGGTTGGTTCACCACTCCCCAGATATCTCATTCCTGATCCTATCTTCTGTCGAGAGCTTGCTTGACACCCAGACCCATTAGAACTCTAAAACATAACATGCACTTTTTTACTGCTCAAAGTTGTGTGGTGTTTCTCCGTTTGCTTCACGAACACGATAATAACGCCCGCTGTACAGATTTATTCAAGTTGGTTTTACATAAAATGATAATCTTGTTTAGCAATATGGACACCCAGCCTATATAGGTAATTCTGAGTTTCGCAACTTATCCTGTGTAATGGTCTGAATTGTTACATAAATTTCATGTAATATCATAAAATACACTTTTAATTAAGGGTAGTTTTAGTGAAGCTTACATACTGACACGTTCTGGTGTCAAGCAAAAGGCAACATGATGTGGACGCTTACAGTTAAATATTTGCATCGATGTACGAAGAATAATATTCATTAATGTTGTGTGTGTGTGTGTGTGTGTGTGTGTGTGTGTGTGTGTGTGTGTGTGTGTGTGTGTGTGTGGAATTTTGCCACAAAATGCTTCCCTGTTTTCACAATCACAGTAGAGTGACCATTATGAATTGAAAACTCTGCCTATAAAGTAAAAAAAGCCGATGTGTTGCACAGTAAACAGCGTTAAAAAGTTCACGTTTCACAAATGAAAAAGGCAATGTAGCATCAAGCAAAGCCAAACTATGGCATTCTTGCTGGATCGTCATTTATCATCAACTTCTCCTCTTGTTGACAAAAAAGTCAATGTGCATATTCACCTGCCTCATTGAACACAACTATTATTTCCAGCATGAAGCCTCTATGATACACGTGCAGTAGTCCCTGACAATGCTAAATGGAAAAAAGTTAACTCATCAAATGACAATAAATGGTGTATTGACATAATAAAATACATTCAATACGGATTAATGCATTATCCTAATACTTTCATCGAAGCAACCATCTTTTTGCATTTATAGTTGGCGATCAAATATGACATATTGAATATGAATGTGACCATCGTACCCGTCAGATGGCGCTGCTATATTTGCACAGCATTGAGCTTCTGTAACTAGCATGAGATTACCTCTCTGTGCACAATGTTTGTGGCTTTGCATATTTCATGAAGCAAGACACCACATTTTTATTCTATTACTATATATATATATATACATATATATATATGTGTATATATATATATATATATATATATATATATATATATATATATATGTATATCTGTGTGTGTGTGTGTGTGTGTGTGTGTGTGTTTATAAAGTACATGGGCAGACGAAAAAGCAACCCTTTGCATTTATGTATCTATGACTAAATTTAAGCATGCTGTTGAGGATGAATGTACACTTGTGTTTTTTATTTGTGTATCCACACGAAGGGCGATTTTTACGAGCAAAAAGCACCTAAGTGGCGATCCACTTAGTTGAAAATCCCCTCAAGTGCTCTACCATTGAAGCTGATGAGCCCTGAGACCTTTACATAAGTTAACTTCATTATTGGAATGAATGAACCCGGTTAAAAGCGACGTGTGTTTTAAGATGATCTCTCTCTCTCTCTCTCTTTCTGTCTCTCTCTGTCTCTCTCTCTCTCTCTCTCTCTCTCTCTCTCTCTCTCTCTGTGTGTGTGTGTGTGTGTGTGTGTGTGTGTGTATGTATGTACGTATGTATGTATGTGTGTGTGTGTCCAGGATCGAAACACCACAAGGGCAAAAAATAAGTTTTAAACTTTATCTTTTTTTGACTGCAAGAACCCTGGTATGCAGTGTAGGCCTACTTGTGCGGAACATACAGAATCACAAGGATCAGTACGGTACACAAACCAAAACATAAGCCCTCTAACTTGAATGAAACTATGAACAATCTTCAAAAGAATTATGCCCCAACTGTGATGTCCGTTTTCACAGTTGGTCACACATCAGCAGACACAATAGGTTATACAAATGAGTTATAACATGTTTCAAGAATTTATGCAATTTGATACATAAGTTCCAACCATGAGTGTGGAGTAATTTTGAGCTCGATCAGTTTTGACTTGTTGAGGCATAACAGTATTTTTCAACATAAAGAACTGACTGAGCCAGTGATGAAATCAACGCATTTTATTCAGACGTATTGTGAACGCATATTTATTGTTTACATATAATTTCATGGTCACGTGTATAAACAGTACTTTACACATCTTAACAAAATATTAGTCGACTTTGCAAATTTTATTGAATAGTACTTTGCAAGTTTTATTAAGATCAATCGGGTCTGTCAAATATAGGATGTCCTCTGACCTGAAAGAAAATCTAAGCATTTAAGTGGCTCTTTGTATATGATACATCCGAACACACAGCCACATATTTTCTGTTGGTCTTATCACAATAAGGCGATCTCAATATTTCATATTGTTGGAATAGTAAGATGATAAAAGCATATATGAGTGATATGCATGAACGGTTGAGTAAGCACAACAAAAAGACTTGCTTTACATTATCTCCGATGTAGATGTAAGGTGGCTGATCATATAGATTAGAGTAGTCACTATACAACGTGTTTCATGGTGCATGTGGCCCTACAATTATAATCAAGCAGTCAACAATACCTAAAAGAAGCAAGTCGTCTTAAATCAGCGTCAATGGACATAGCTCTGCATTGTTCATATACCTTGTTGTCATATCTAAGTTCAACTTGCAAAAGGCAACAGAGTTAAACCTAGCAATCACGACTGTTTGCCATTGCACATAAACTGTTCCAACTCAAAGTGGCAAAAAGTGTTAGAAGATCAAATTTCGTCTGTGTCTATCTTTTCGCTTCATTTCCCCCATTACAAGAAATAAATCGATACGAATTAGACATGAACTCTATCGGAGAACATTTCTAAGATCAACAACTTTGCCTGGGCACGATTTGTGCATTCAGTTCACAACCCCCTTGCTGTGCCACGAAAAGTTATTGACTCAGCTTCGTGCTGCCGAGCACAGGCTGACTTGGATCTGTATATCGGAAGGACCCGCGCTTTAAAATGCGCCCTCTAGAAATTTATGTTAGAACAAATTAAATCTTTGTGGATTCTGAATGCTGATTTGGTATTTCGATGCAGTCCCTTTTTTCATGCCTTAGGATGTGGTTAATATTATAATTGATGATATATTTGTCGGTTATCTTGCATAGCATCTTCAAAATACACAAAGCACCAGAATTAGCATCAAAATGCCTTAGTCTAACCTGACCTTATGCTTTTGCAAATTACGCGATAGTCATTTCATGTATTCAATAAAATCACTGAATCACAACTTAGATTTACTGAGATCTCATCCGACAAAAATTGGTGTTCTAAGGTGACACTTTGTCCCCCTACCGAACACATTTTTGGTGGTAGTGCTTAAAGTTCTTGTATGTGAACTATTAGGCTATAAAGCATTTAGATTTTTTACAGGGTCCTTCATGTACGTTCCCTAAGGCACCTTTGCAGAAAAGGAATATTCATCACGAATGATTTCGTCGTGAGTTTGATTTATCTATTGGATGTTTAATATTCACGTCTGCAGATACATTCGAAATATGCAAAACAGTTCGAACTACTTGAATTGCTCTGATTAATATGCCAGATGTGGGCTGTTGTTTTGGATTGATGGGCACATGATTTTCGTGCTGCTGCTAATGTGCAAAGAAAAAGCATAGGTTAGGACCAAGCACTTTCCTACTGTGAAGTTTGCCAGTTGGACTGAATGTAATAAATTGGCATATCGCCATTGGTAGCATTTGACATAATATAATAGCAAGTTACATTACATGTTTACAGGCTTATATGTTTTCTCTCAGGTTAAACCCCCTGGGGCAATCGGCAGCAAGCAGCGGCCTACAACAGTTATAAGCTTGCCTAATTGTACTTAAAATCGTGTTAAGAAAAATTATGTTTTGATGACATGTTTTTGACATAAATGCTAATGACTTTCATTCTCTTCTCACATGCCTAAATGCACATTTACTCAATATTAAAAATTACTCAAAATTGACAGTATTTTTTCAAATGTCACAAACCTTACACATTACGTTGTAACATTGACTCAGGGTTGGCAGTGAAATAGAGCTTAATTGTTTGGAGACTTTCAAAGTGAGGAATAGATGTCATCATGGAGTTTGTTTTATTTCTGGTGCAGGATGCCCATTGTTGCAGTATACGTACTTGTTAAGATTTCCCTTGGTTTGTACAGGTGGTCTAGCTGCAACTGGTTATTTTACAACCACAGGGACCGAATATAATGCCCCAGTTTGTTTCTACTTCGGTTATACATTGGCAGGTGGTTTAACTAGGATAAACTATCCAGCTAGAAAGGGTATATACTGGTTCAGGGGTAAGTAAAATTGTTCTTACCTGACCTTGTACAAATTTAGTAATTATGTTTTGTTTGACAGGTATTCTTCTTTCATAATGAAGTTCTGCATTTATAAGCAAAACTTCACGTATATGGCTAATTCATCATTTGCCACGTTAATATTTATTCATTATTACGTGGGTTGTCTTTGCTGAACATTTAGCTCAGACAAGGAGCCGCTACTCAGAGAGACATGTTCGGGTACGTGCTCCGAAACATGTTCTCAGTAATTACCCGCTGAAGGCGCTTTAATTTATTTGGGCTAATACAGCCTATGTCAAAATTCTACATACGAACGTGTGCAATATGGACAACAGTAGCCTGCTTCCATATGTATATAGACCAGACAGTGACAGGTTAGCGTATGCAGAGTAAAGAGCTCGGACTAAGGAATAGGGTTATGACTACTAGGAAGTGGTTCTGGACAAAAAGACACAAATACAATTACTTTGATATGCCAATGGTTTCACTCAGTTGAACCTGCTATTAAATGTCTGATACACACGTCATAGGTGGGTGATTAATATGCAGCGGACAGTGATTCAGACATTTTCTCTTTTTAATTGCAATGATGATATTTCACGAATAATTTTGACAGGAACACTTCGGATGGGCAAGAATTCTGAAGAAACATTTACTGTAATTTCATGTAGAAAATCGACATGTTCTTCTTCAAAATTAATGTTCTTCCGACTCTGTTCACCCTGCCCTCGCACTTGGCAATTTTGCACAAACAAATAATGGATGGTCCTCAATTCAGTTAAATTCAAATTCTGTTGCACACACTTGCTGTTTGTACGTGGTACTGATATGAACGTTCTAGCAGTACCGTCTTACATGATAATATCCGCTTACAATAAGTTTGTTAATTTTCATGTAATTGTCCTTTTGAAAGGCTCTTTTAGGAAAAGTTATTTACGTTAAACTCGCCATTTGTCTGCCAAATGAGTTAACGTATCCAAGCAAAATGGTTAGACTTTACTTGAATATGTGTGGACTTATCTCCAGTACATGATATATTAACCCATGAAGACAAGCCCGCATGACAATCCCATGATGGCAACTATGTGACATGCATTGTACTGTCGTTCCTTTAATAGATAACTGACTTTCAAGAGATTGTGTTCAATGAAGTAGTGGCTAGATGTGTCTCTTGGCTTATCTGTTTATCTCTGAGTAGATCGTTACACACAGACACAGATGGTTGAGTCTTATTGGACATTATCGGCTTTTGCCTTTGAAGTAATCACCCAAGTTTTTACTTGTATCATGTCATCATTACCTTTGGGAACACAGATGTACCGACAAACATTTCGGTTCTCCATGCGGTCATCCATTACCTCTATGAGGGATAAACGTCTACTTTGTGTCGAAACTTACACTGTTTTGGCTGGCTTGGTGCTGAAAGGTGCACTCTTTGTATTAACTCACTTCAGGCACATGTCGTAAAACTAAGTTCATGCAGTAATGAAGACTTGGTGTTTTGGTGACAATATTTTGAGGCCGTTCATACTATCGTGCATGCAAAATCGTTAATTTTTCAACCTGTTCCATTTTCTTTCCACAAGTAAAAATATCATTGAAATAGTCAGACAGATTATTCATGGACATGAAACGCAGAGAAAGGTGTATGCAACTGAATTTTTTCTTACAATGGTATTGTTGTTACTTTTGTTATTGTTTTTGTTGTTGTCTTTACCATTATCATTATCATTGTCATTCATTCATTGATTATTATTATTATCATCCTCATCATCATCATCGTGATCATTATTATCTCTGTATATCAACGCGTTCCTAGTACCCGGTATATTTTATTATGTGTGTCCTTTCTTTTTTTCTGTCTTTCCTTCTTTCTTTCTTTCTTTCTTTAGTTCTTTCTTTTCTTTCTTTCTTTCTTTATTTTCTTTCTTTCTTTCTTTCTTTCTTTCTTTCCTTCCTTTTTCTTTCCCAATAAGTATGCCCATAGCTGTTTCGGAAACTATGGTACTTAGAAACCCCAGATTCGGCATGGTTATAGCCTTGTACGTGGAATTGTGCAACTGATTTTGAACAATCAAAATGTCTGACATTATTATGCAAATTTACGCATCTAAAATTTTTACATCTGTCATACCTCGAAAACAGTAATGGATAAACACAAAAAAGGCGACACCTACTTACGTGTTACTGAAAATTGTGAGCCGAAAAGATGTATGTCAAAAGTCGTAATATTTAACGTTATGCTAAACAGGGACGATCAGAAATATAGATGTTGAATATTGGGAAAATTATTATCGATAAAGATGTAATTGCAACGTCTACCTATACGTTTGTGATATTGACGCGTACAATGTTCAATACGTCTGAGTTGTAACATTTACAATTACGCCAATTTTAATTTCGTCGAATTACTGATGATAAAGGCACATATAACTAATAATGAACATCAGTTATAGAGTTTCAAAATTCATTCTTAGGTAATTAGCATTTGGAAATTCCTAATACACAAGAAAATACAAAACTAATAGATAGAGAAACTGTTGTATGTTTATAGTGACTGTAATGCATGAGCATAACTGGCTGGAATCAGTTGCAACAAATTCTTCCATGTAGACGCCAGCACACATACAGATATTAGCCGTGAGGAAAACCATCCTTTCTACTTCTTTATTTTTTCCCCGTGTAAACACAGATATTCTATTATTCCTAGACTTATTTATCCGTGCGTCAGCACAAATATTTTGTTTTTTTTTCATTACCAACAAATCTTGTCCACAATTTTTCTTGGACACGATCACAATTTACATATAAACTCCAAATTTTGCACGGTTATAGACATGAGGATGAAATTGTGTTGGTGGTGTGAAATAGTCAAGCCTTTAAAAGTATGCAAAGTACATTCAAATGAAAGTTTTGATCTTTCAATCTACAAATGTAAATTAGACAAATATAAAATACCAACAAATCTTCAAATGTTAAACAGGCAAATGTAAAATACCAACATATAGATATTTTTTGTGATAACTGGGAATCAAATCAGTAAAGAACCTAAGAAACAATCTTTATATTTATGCTAATGTTGAATATCTTCATAACTGTTACGGATAGAGATACCATTCCAACTTCTAACTACAGGTTTGTCATGGTAAGATATATATATATATATATATATATATATATATATATATATATATATATATATATATATATATACAGATACATATGTATATACATACATACATACATACATACATACATACAGATAATGCTCAAAAAGTTCAGATCCGTTTCTCTACTATCGTGAGTTCAATATTTGATTTAACCAATCATACATGGGCAAAAATTAATAGTTTAAGCTGTACAAAGGTAATTTATAACTATTTTCAGTTGGTTGCAGCCTCCTGTCTTGCTTCTTGCAGTTTCCTCGCAAGTGAAGCTGTACATACATCATTTTGATTTCTGTTTTGTTGGTCAAAGGTAAAAGTATCCCAAGACATTTTCAGTATTGAAATTATAGCGATCAATCCCATATTTAGATCCTATATAGTTAAACGAATTGCAAGCCTTATTACTAAGTTACTACATATCCTAAGCAATATGTTATTGCTCATAGGTGCCTTGCATGTAAATTTACCGAATCATTTGTGCAGATGTATTTATGTTGGCATTTCATTACATAATAAATGAAGCATCGAATTGTGGTTCCTGGAAGGAATTTTCTACACAAATCTCACAGCTTAGCGCCACGCTGTGTTAAACGTGTCTATTTCTTTACCAGAGAGGACCCACGGTTGACGGAGCGATATGCAGGAGGTTTGGAATAATCTGTGTCTGATTCAAGAATATGCTTTTGAAAATTGGGCCATGAGAATATTGACCTCAGTCAGAAAGTGTCATCGAATTTCGACACAATCCTTGTTTCAATTAGCACCGACAAAGTTATTAATATGTACACATTGATCTCAATGTTTAATGGGAGATATATCAACATGTAGAGGTACGACAGTTTTTTTCTAGGACGTTAAATGTTGACTTTTACTTGGATTGAAAACGATTTTATACTCATGACCAAAGCAGAGCAGATATTCCACATTTTGACATAAGAAGATATGATCGCTGCCAAAAAGAGAATGTCGCCTGCATATGCGAGGGCACCCATGAAAAGATGACCTACATGACACTCATGTCTACCGTCGTAAAGCGTATCAATAATTGATCTATGTGTAAACCAAATAAACAGGAGAAAGAGCCCCACTTCGTTTTATACCGTTATTCCACTCAAATATTTCCGTGTATCTCTTACCTTTGCAATGATACTCGTTGATTCAGATACATGTTTGGCAGAAATCTGGCAACAACACGACACATGTCTCTTTTGAGAATAGGACAAAATAACTAAACATTTTCTACACGATCGAAGGGTTTGGTTGTGTCTAGGAAAGCAAAGATGACCATTGGCAGTACGCTTATTGTAATAATTTACACATTCTGTGAATACAAAAGTGCATTGGGTTCTGGAGCTGATTTGCTTGAACCGAAATTGTAGTTCAGAGGAATTGAGGACATGCTGATTGTCATTTAATATGACTTCAATGGAGTAATTCTATCAAGATACTACTTAAAGATATCCCTCTATAATCGTGAGAATCCCTGCTAGATATCCTTTCGTTTTGGGTCTTTTTTATCAGGATGGAAAAAAAAGTATTAAGTATTCCATCTGAAGCATACCTATCTTTCAGCACAAAAGAGAATAATAGTGATAAAAGGATATATATGGAATAAAAACCACACACGACATGATCTGAGGAGTGACCAAGGTCACCATTATGTTTACCCACTTCGAGTTTTTGACTGCATTTTAGACTTTCTCCGCGGACAAATTAATTGCAACATTTCTGTTATTTCTGCAATACCTAGAAATAATAAGACAATTTATTCACTTTTCAAGTTTTTAATACCATTAACATTATACGGACCAGAATTATACAAAGATTCGTACTTATTTGCAAACATTTTAGCCAAGTCAATACAATTTGACTTGTTATCAACAGTGATATGTTCTTGAAAAGGCGCCCTCATAATTTTCATGATCGTACACCGAAATGTGGTTAGCCTATTATTAGACAGTGTCTTTCTCCAGCGTGTAAGACTCACGTGTTTCTTTGTTGTTTTTGATAAAGCAAAGTGCATAATGATACTATGATCTAGTTGAGTTCCTTATACCTGTCAAGTTTCCCGATTTAGGAGAATTGCTGCATTTTCATACGTGATGCCAGAACAAGGATTCTTTTCTGTGTGACTCAACAAATTGACTCCACCCTGGAATTATGTTTGCAATATAAAATCATTCAATAAACAACAGTCCAAAGATGAAACTTGTGAAATACGCTATTGAAGTGAATTTCAAAGTTAAATGGTCAATATCTTTAAAACTATGATATATGGGTCTGTCATTTTCATAGTCTGGCACACAATAGCTTCAAAATCAATTTAAAAAAAAAAAGAAACTCTTTTTATTCTGTGCTTGAGAGTGAATTGTTATTTTCTAGAGTGAAATTCAAAAGTAGTAACTCACTGTAGAACACATGACCTAAACATCGTTACAAGTAAATCGCGCCTGCATCAGTGAAGTGATGCATTGACATTTACACAAATCAAACGTGCACGAGAGATGCTTGATTATTCGTCACGCGGGGCGTGGAATAACTGTAACGAAAGTAAACAAACACGGGACACATCAGGTCGGTGTTAAAAGTAGGCCTAGGGAATATTTTTGCGATGAAAACCCAAATAAACAGCAAATAAACAAAATCTTACATGGCTGGGTAGTGAGTTACTATTTTTATCTCACTACAAAATCACTCGTGACCTGAGGTCACTCGTGATTTTCCCAACCAACAATGCTCCCTCGCGAGAGAAAAATAGTAACTCACTCTCAGACTTGTAAGATTTTCTATGTATGTTCACGGTGACTTTGATACATGACAATATTGGCAGCTGGCACCATAAATATACAGTTTTTCCCTGCAGACATACAGACAGATTTGCTTTGAGCAAACATTTTTCTCGGCTTCTTTCTTTACCACCAAATCTTCTCTGCAGCTTTTCTAGATAAATTATGAAACATAGAATCTCCAAAATATAGCACAGCTTTAGCCCCATAGATGGAATTGTGCACCCGATTTGGAATGGTTATTATGTTTAAAATTATGCAAACCAATTGCATCCTGTGAACTCCAAGGCACAGTTTTTAAATGTATGCTAATTAGGAGCCACCGCAGCGTAACTGTTGAACGTCTTCAAAAGTATTTTAATAGAATAACCATTCTAACGTCCACTTATACGTTTGTGATAGAGACAATCCAGAGAACTATACACCAAAAGCTGTAACATTAAAATTATGTCAATTAAGTTAATGTCAAGTGTTCAATACCTTTAAAAGTATGATTGATGTATTTGTCATTTTAATTTCTTCATGCGTGGTATTGATAAAGGCATATCTAAAGAATGAATGATATCTATAACTTTTCAGATTATCCTAATGGGGTAATTAAATTTTGAAATCTCTGTTACAATGGTTGTTTCAAATCTAACAGTTAAATTCTTTAACTGTGTTTATTGTGACTTTCAAGCATGATCACAGCTGGATATTCTTCCCTGCAGGTGCGGATTTGCTGTGAAGCAGCAAATCTTCTGTTTTAGACAGTATTATTAGTAGTAGTGGCAGTATAGGTAGTTGTAGTAGTACTACTACCAGCAGTGGTGGTGGTAGTAGTAGTAGTAGTAGTAGTAGTAGTAGTAGTAGTAGTAGTAGTAGTAGTAGTAGTAGTAGTAGTAGTAGTAGTAGTAGTTCATAGTCCCATGGTTGACCCTTTTCTTATCCAAGTGTGCATTTTGCTCGTCGACTTGTCTTATTTTTTGGCCAAAATGGGTTAAATATAAAATACACTATGTAATTTGCCAAGTGTCCTTCAGTGACAATGTACAGGAGTAAAACGCATTGAATAATTCCATTTCTTTTGATCACAAAAGGCGTGTTTTTGAGCTCATAGTTCATATGAATGTTTTTCGAACTCAAGATAAGAGAGCTGTAACGACGAAAGATGGCGACAGATACAGAGGTGGATTAACATGAAAACTTCCCGCAAATCTGGCAGGGGCACACCATTTGTCTCTCTGGCAGTCAGAGAAAATGTATTACTCAATCTTGCTATAATGTGTGGTGTGAAAATTAAATCTGCGTTCAGGTGACAGAGTCTATATAGATGTACACTGGGTGGCAAGTGATGGATCGAGTGAGTGTCAAAGACCCCACCGTGTAGATTGGCGAGTTAATACATTGTTGGACCAATCACCCTAGCTTGACACGGGGGTCTAACTGGTTCCCGATATAAACTGAATTTGACGCTCACACTGGCAACAAGTAAAACAAATACCACGAAGAAAGATTCAAACGGATTGGACGGGCTCTGGGGTCAAACGCAGGCGCGGATCACTGGTAAAAGTTAGGTGGCTGATGGTTAAATGGGCCCAAACACATGGTGCGAGCACAAATTAAGACGTGTTTTCAATTAAAGCAATGGGTTAGTTGGTATACAGTCTTATGGGGTTGTGTCAGGATTTATGACAGGGACTGGCAGAAACTGTAGGAAGATCTGCTATTTCTGGCGAGGAGATATGACACGAGCTATCATGCACAGAGGAGATTAACATAATTGCATTGCTCAATCTAGTAACACACATCCATAATCGTTGAGTCAGAGCCTAACTTCACACCGGGTTTATTTCACTTGGTGGTAAAATATGAGATATTAACTCATTTTTCGAGCAGAAACCTCGTCCATCTGCTTCAACCAAAGTCGGGGAAGAGCTTAACTTCACATAGGGTTTATTTCACATGGTTGTAAAATAAGAGACATTGCCTCATTTCTTCAAGTAGAAAACTTATCTATCTGCTTCAACCATATATCTATATGTGAAGTGGCCCGCGGTGACCGTTGAGAGATGCGCGGTTTTTTTTACCATTAAACAATCCTTACCTGAAAGAGACGAGCTCTGTCAATAGGCATCAAATTTCAAAACGAATATATGACAATAAATTCAATAATTACAATAATCAGGAATGCCGATCTTGTTTTAAAATGGTGTCTATGAATACTTGCGAATGTTTGAGGAACGATTGATACCTATGAATTTGTTTCAAACATTCATTTCATGTTATGCATAAAGAAATTATTATAACTATGAGGGTTTTTTTCGTCTATGGTAAATTATTGACTCAAACTTTCTTATAATCTGTTCGATTTTTTTTTGTAGTTTTGTAAAAGAATTACATCCATATATATTTACACATAGTTTGAATTGACTACTTATATATTAAAATGTTTATTCAATAACCATTCATTTAATTTTATGAGGCAGTGCAAAATACATGAAGCTTCCGAATATGTACATATATATATATATATATATGGGGAGTTTGTGGTAGGGGTACTGGTGGGTTTTTTTCATTTTTTTCCTTCTTTTTCTCTTTTTTCGCAAATAAAGCTGTACTCCGCGTTTGTATGGCGGTATCTTTGCACACAGAATGTTATCTCCTACAAGTTTTCAAGGATTGAAGATTTACTACTACTTAAAAGCATAAGGTCATTTCACCCAATTTCTTTGAGACATGACGTTTGTGACTTTCTTTTACGCCCATCTTGGAAAAATACCGAGGCGTATATATTTGATGCAGCCAATCATATCTTGATTAACCAATTATGATAACATGACTATGGCTATACTTCACATTGAGTTAAATGCATTCCCAGTTTATCTGTAGCGCAAATAGTGAGATAAATCTTTGCAGTGCCATTTTCACTTTGATAAATTTCTTTGCTATATTGTTCTTGTAAACCAATCTTAGTCGTGCCATGCAACGCCGATTCGACAAACACCTGAGGGAGATTAAATGTGCAGTATGGATGTTTCGTGGTATTTAGGTACTTTGATGGTTCGTAATCACGCCCTTAGCTAGATTGTTGGCTATAGGCTTACAGACTTCCCCAAACGGGAAGGATGATAAACAGCAGTAAAAAGGCTCTAGTTGTTAAAGTGGTGTTCCTTGGTGATCCCAGTTCCCTGCCAGTTATGCAGGTAGTGGTAGGCTTCATGCCTACATTGCGGCGTTTATGTGTATCTCAGCATTTCCGTACGGATTAAACAGCTGTCACATGTATTTCTAATGTTATGTCAGTGGGCGAACACTGCGTGACTCTTGTGTTTTTTTATTCGTTATTTTTATCGTGTGTCTACAGTATTTTTCATACATGGTTAACTGGAATTCCAGTTGCTTTGCTGTTAACATTATATATTTGATTTGTATGGTGGCTCCTTGGTGCCAAGCTAATGTTATTATTTATCTTGTAATTACAAGCTACGATCTCGTAACTACGAGACACTGTCTCGTAATTACGAGATAATATCTGGTAATTATGAGGTAGTTATCTCGTAATGACAACATAGTAACTCGTAATTTACAAGATAGTTATTTCATAATTACCAAATAGCTAGCTCGTAGTTACGAGATAAAAAGATTACATTAGGTTGGCACCAATGAGTCACCATAGATTTACAATTGCCAAAGTTTGTTAACTATGTCCCTCGCTCCAATGAAAACATTGAAAATTGTCCCTTTTTGACATCAAATGCAAATATTTGTAAAATAAAGCCAAATTTACACAAGCAACGGAACTATCCACCTGGAGAAAAACCTGTGGAGCTGGTATTGTTCTCTGTTATCACCGACCCTTAAGGTTTTCGACCAAATTAAGTTGTGTATGGTACTTAAACAAATGAATGATGAATTACACTATTTTGGTCCAATAAGCATTATTCTAACAGATACAGATTTGAACAAAATCACATGTACTGGTATCGTTTGTCTAAAGGTGATTTAATGAGCAAACGATGCATGATCGATGCGACTTCTACAGGTATGGTACCGTATGATATACACATATATATAAACACAAATATGGGGTATATTTGCTCATAGTCGCTGAGTCACATGGCAAAACAAAAAATTGTGTACGTAAGCCCAGGTTTACGTTAATGCATAGCAACAACGAAAATTCGTTTTTATCTAGAAAAGTAACTTGTTTGGCAAAATATTGGCCCTATTTACACTTGAATCGAAAGTCCTCCCTACAACTGGCAAAATTAGTATTTGATTCTACACAACTGTTGTGAAATACATCTGAAAATTCCTTGCGAATTGTATAACCTACCCCCAACCCCGATCCGAAAATCTATAAACAACGTAAATTTTCATGGTATAGCTTGCTCTGGTCTCAAATATATTTCCCCTTTATTACCTGTATCCTTTGGTCCTTTAACTACATACAGAGAATATAAAACTAAGATCTTTCCAACAAGAATTGGGTTTGCTTTTCAGTAAATCAGTCTATGTGCCTTGAAAACTTTTGAAGAATGCGTATTCAGTATTTATTTAACTCCTGCAGCAAACTCCTTATTGAAGTATCGAAAGGGGACATAAATAGTTGAGCTGTGCACAAGCCTACAAACTGAAGTTGGAATGGTACGTCTATCCATGATAGTTTTGAAGTATTTCGAGATTTAAATTTTGTTAATTTGCCTAACTTACATAAATTTTAGTTCTACCACTTTGGTTCCTATTTCATTGGATGCAGCCATGTCAAAACCTATAAATTGAAATTGGAATGACATCTCTAGCTGTTATAGTTTTGAAGTTGTTCAAGCTTTAAATTTTGTTTATTCTCCTAGTTTGCACGAATTTAAAACTTTTGGTTGTGATCAAAAGGATTTAATTATAGCAGAAACCAATGAAGATTACCAAATTGTGACTGGTTCCTCTCTCTGTAATAGTTTTGAAGATATTCAACATTTAAACTTTTCGAGTGCTCCTAATTATTATAAATTACAATTTTACAACTTTTGTTTGTGGCTCATTGAACGTGACAAGACAGACTTATGAATTACAGTTCGAATGGCACGTCTTCTTACAAAAGGTTTGAAGATGTTCAACATTTAAACTTTTCAAGTGCTTCTAATTTGCATATATTAAAGCTCTACAACTTTTGCTTGTCCATTGGGTGTGCCAAAAGCACAAACCTATAAGTCGACACTGGAATGTAACCTTTACTTATAATAGTTATGAAGATATTCAACATTTAAATTTTCAAGTGCCCGAATTAGCATACATTATAATTCTACAACTTTTGCTTGCAGTTCATTGGGTGTGCCTTTTGCACAAACCTATGAATTAAAGTTGGAATGGTACCTCTACCTAAACAAGTTTTGAAGATATTCAACATTTGAAATTTCAAAATGGCCCTAATTTGCATAATTTTCAATATAGCAATTAATCAAAACCAGGTACTTCATTCCATTTCTAGGTCAATCACCATATCCGGTTCGTTTCGAAACAACAGTGTCCGAGAAACAGTGAGAACCAAATTCATACGGAAATTAAATGATTAATTACAGTATTTGGGGGAAGAAAGAAAATCTGTGTTTGCACACAGACTTGATAAGCTATGTCTGTGTGCCAACACAGACATTCTTTTTTTCCTGTAAATTATTTCTGTTTCTTTCTTCAGCGGAAAATTTATGCGACATTCTATTCGAAGACTCAAAACGTGGCACGATAATACTTCCATACATAAAGTGTCATTTTAAATGAAAAAGGGTGACAGTTTTGAGAAAAATGCAAATTAGGACCATTTGAAAATTTAAACCTTGAATATCTTCGAAACTATTATAGGCAGAGGTGTCATTTGATCTTCGGATAACGACACGAGTTCCGGAGGTCTATTTGAGCTTTGCTGGATAATAATATGGTATAGACCCATTTCGTTGGGTAATGATTTTCACTACCCGGGTACGTTCGGGTATTACCCCCATTGTTTTTACAATTTTTTTAATTGTCCGTCGTCTTCCAAGGCATGTATTATCCGGAAAGAAGACACCCTTTCTGAGATCTAAAGAAGCCTATTGTTAATATGGCTGTGTCCGGTGCCCGTGAAAAATAACGGGTACACGAATCGGCAGTTACTCCCCATGGAATCACGGGTATTATATACACATATGTATTAAATACCATTATATAATACATATATAGTATAAATAACTAAATCAAAACATATACAAATATTATTAATAAATAAGCAATTGCCCTTAACTTATTGTTAACGTGGATGCCTGATTCGGCAGCTACTCCCCATGGAATCGACGGGTATTACAAACACACGCACACACACACACACACACACACACACACACACACATATATATATATATATATATATATATATATATATATATATATATATATATATATATATATATATATATATATGTATATATAAAGGATACGGTGTTCTGTTTTATGAAGCAATTATTTGGATTGTCATGCAAAATATGATATAATATATATATAATGGATACGGTGTTCTGTTTTATGAAGCAATTATTTGGATTGTCATGCAAAATATGATATAATATATGTATATATATATATACACGCACATATATATACATATATATATGTATATATATATATATATATATATATATATATATATATATATATATATATATATATATATATATATATATATATATATATATATCAGGGATTGTCCGATACTCTTATCGGGTATCGGGCCTCTTTTGTCCGATCTGGTTTCGGATCGGGTATGGAATTGAAAAGTCACCCGATACCCGATACTAGCAAAAAAAAAAAAAAAAAAAAAAAAAAACGGGTAAAACTTTCAAATTAAATTTACATTAATTCATGTTTTCAATCTAAATAAATTTTCATTCAAATTATTTACCCTGAATACCAAGTCATATGTGCATTAGCACATATTAAAAGAAAAGGCGAACAAACTGCTCTTCATGAACAAAAACTTAAAATTCGAATTGCTAATATTAGAGAGATGTCCTAGGTATACAAATCAAATACAATAACTTATCAAGAATATATGACTGTTTTTCTCTTATAGTGTAAGGAATTTGGAACACATTCCCATAATATAATTGTGCACATATATTTCAGGCACTGGTAAAAAATAAACATGGGTCCACTAATTTAGTAAAAATTTATTATTTATGTTACTTCAATGTATTTTGAATATGAATATCGGGTATCGGGTACTCAGTATCGGTATCGGATGGAAGCACAGTATCGGTAACCGATATCGGATAAAATAACGGTATTGGACCATCCCTAATATATATCATATATATATAAATATATATATATATATATATATATATATATATATAGAGAGAGAGAGAGAGAGAGAGAGAGAGAGAGAGAGAGAGAGAGAGAGAGAGAGAATTAATAATGAAATGAAGACATATACAAATATTAAATAAATAATAATCGCCCTTCACATGTAGTGCATCACGACAGGGGGGAACATAAAAATTCCAAAGTGTGACACTCCGATTTCGTTTGCACTAATAGATTATGTGGCAGGTAATTCTTGCGATTGTGGTTACCCGGGCATTTCAATACCCTTCCGGGAGGTACCTGGTTATTAAATATCACTACCCGACAGAGCCCTGGTTAAAAGATACCAAAA
>OZ026615.1:18534412-18565412 GCA_964020975.1 Hermodice carunculata | reverse complement strand
AAAAAAAAAAATGCATCTAAGATAATTTTATTAAGTGAGACAAAAGGTAAAACCTAAATTACATGTACTATGAACGATGCTAAAGAAAAAAAAGATGATCGAGAAAATGCGTTAAGAATACATATTGAAAAGTATATGTAATGTCACGGAATTATTCTGGCTAAGTCCGATTTTTTCACAGGTTACAATATCTCGACTTGTGTACCCGACATATTTAGCAATTTACAAGAGCATTCGCCAGAGCTGCAGATATCTATTTTATGTGTCTTTGTACTAAAAGTTAATCTATGGCTAGGTGATTTTGCATGAGGCGCATAAACAGATAGATTTGCTTTAAAACAAATCTTTCTTTTCTAGTTCCGTATTACTATTTCTGTTCACAACTCTCACCATATTCTCTTGAGTGTGCACATCTTCCGAAATGTTTTGGACCGTAAAATTTCAGAATCCCGTGAAACGTAAAACTTAGAAAAGTCGGCGTTAAACCATTGTTAACCCGTAAGCACAAGTGCTGTCTTAACTGGATCTGCTTGAATGTGTCATTTTATAACGGTCCGCATTTGAAATATGACGTATTCATATTGACCGAGGGCCTATGCAGGAAACTCTTACATACTCAGGGTAAATACTTTTAAGATATCATATACATTTCATTTCAGCTATCTCAAATTAAATTTCAGATACCTCAATTAAATTTGAGATAGTTTTTAAACGTGCTTCGTAAAATATATCTTTCGTATAATCTCACTTATCTTGAAATCAATTTAAGATACAACCCCATGTTTTAGATGTTCAAAAAAATCGCATTGTTTACTGAATTAGGAGTATGCCCTCTGGCAACAACAAAGTTTAGTGACATTTGTAAAGTTTAATTACGAATTTTACATTTAGAATCAGATAATTAGTTTTATAACTGTTTTGTTTGTAATGTGGACAATATTTAAATTAATTCTGTCAAACAAAAGTATGCTATTCATTAGATTTTAGCAAAATGTGGAAAATGTCGGGTCATTCACTCACGTTTTCCCATCTAATTTTAAACAACGGTAAAAAGAAAAAAAAATATTCAGTGGAAAGATTTCACGATTAGCGATCACGGAAGTCTAATGACTCATTAGGCTTCCGTAATTTCTCATCATGAAATCTTTCCACATACATGCAGGGCCTACATTCGGGCATCGGGTGACTTTTCTATCCGATACCAGACACTGAAAAAAGGGACCGATACCACCCGATACCCGATACCATGCAGTATTGGACCATTCCTACTTAATACACCGTGACCAAAATTATTTTGAAAAAACTCGTAATTACTAGGTTTTTCTCGTAATAACAAGCTTTTAAAAACTTGAAATAACCATTTTTCCTGAAATAATAACTTTTTAAAATGTTGTCCATTTACAAACGTTATTTGTATATTTGTGATGTTAAGGCCTCTATGTGTAGAAAGAATACCATATGCTATTTGTACTGTGATGTAATCAATGAATTGATGTACTTTTTATTCAGTTTAGTAGATTTGAATTATTTTAAAGTAACATATTTTTTCAATGTTTTATATGAATGTAGACATATCTTCATGTATGCTAGTACTGAAAGGTGTGGGCTGTAGCCTATTTTAGAGGCGCACTGACGCTCTTGCGTTGGTTGGGCTATATCTGCACATTATCTACACATAAGTTTTTGGAATATTGAACCTTAGAAATAATTAACCTTCGGAACACTGGATCCTCGGAATATGGGACCTACGGAATACTGGACCTTCGGACCATCTACCACTTTTCGGAACTGTGCAGCTTCTGAACACTGACCCCTCGGAGCTATGAACCTTCGGAACATAGTACTTCCGGAACATTGGACATTGGGAATACGGATCCGTCACCGGTTTATCGGCCTACACCCGTCCATGCCTCCTACTTTCACGGTATGCACCTTTACTGGCCTTGATCAGGAGCTCTGGTCACGATTAAGCCTACACCGAGACAGATTTACTATATTCTGCTAATTTACTGGTGTACGATGAATTCAGGGATCCGAAGCAGGTCTATTTTGTAATGTATACTGGATTACTAACACGTTTTATGGAGATAAATTTGGGCACTCTTCAATATACATGGCGTACCTTTTTCTAGGAGGGGTGTGCTCAGTACGCACACTCATTACCATCTTAAATTAAAATGTAATGTACGGTAAAACTTGTCAATGTACATCCAATCGTATTATAACTTTGAGTGAGTTCATATTGCACCACGTTTGAATTGTTGTAGTCTGTTCTGAGACTGATGGAGGATGAAGCGGTCAAGGGTAGTTTTATTTTTTTTATTTTTTGCATGCGCTGTAGACCAAATTTCGCGTGGTCACAGCCCGTGCCTGGTTGTAGAGCCACGTACAGTAAAAACAGCAACAATCATACGTAATTAATAGAAACATAGTGACAATAACTGGATATGAATTTCATTGCGATGTCACGGTACTGTTCTCGCCAATCATTAATACACCAGTATATTTCACGAGTGAAAAGTTGCAGTGGTAATACTGTTTTTCTATGGCATTCAGGGGGTGTATTTCAACAGATATTCTTTGTGAGCTTATTTACAATGGGTTTTTAATTGATTTATCACCTTAGAACGGCTTCATTCATGTAAAATACTGATGCCATGGTCTACAACTGCGGCATCTTTATTTGACACCCATGATGCGTTCCTGGGTGATTGGTCCATACTCCATGGGTGCATTCTATGGTGTATTGGCAGGGCAGGATGATGCCGTAGTGAAGTGAAGGAGTTTCTATATTGCTGACACATCTATTTAAAGTCTAAATTTGGGGTCATGCATTGGGGTCATAAGAGGAGAGGAATGAGTTTTAAAATTCCATTTCTATAGCAACATAATTATTAAGAATTGTCAATGTCATTGATGAAGCTGGTCCTATGAGAATTCAGTGGCGTGGGAAGCTTTGAACTATTGGGGGCCCCCAAGTGATGAACTGTGCACGGAAGGTGCACCCTGCTTGGGGGGTCAAATTATTGGGGGGGGGAGCCCCCCCCCCCGTTCCTACGCCACTGAATTCCAATATGAATGATCTAGGCCTCTTCATACATAAGTGTGTTAAATTTTGTTTTGGAAGAAAATATGGTATAATCTCGTGTTGTTTCTGTTTAGTACAGAACAGATCAGAACAATTTATGGCATCATTTCATCTGTTCTTTGTTAGGATTTAGGAGGGCATAATATGGCCTGATAGGTAGGACGATTACAAAAGCCCATGTGAGTTGTTCTTTATTTGATTTTAAATGTTACGATCCATGGCTACGTTGCTATTCACGATATACACATTTTTGGTCAATCCAACATATTTCCAAATAAAAGCACACTTCGTGTGAAGAATGCAGGGTCAAGTTATTGGAATGTTTTCAGCCAAACACAAATCCGTCTGGCCGCTAATTATGTTGTCATGAAAGATGAGATATCGCAACATATTGTGAGACTCATCCAAACAATGTGAACGTCTTTACGGTCGGAAGTCGGTGAACATTTACGGCGGAAGCCAATGGCGGCAAGTGGTCCGCGGCAAATGTGTATAAAGAGGAATTATGATTCATTTAATCCAGACCCAAAATGAAACGTGTCAAAAATCTATATCAGCCATATTAAAGCAAAACAAACAAAAACACCAATGACGTGTGAGGCACAAGAGTAGAGGATATACTTCACCTTGAAATGCTATATTTTTTGCAGTTAGAAGAGCCAAGGAAGGCAGCTGACTGTTGGCATGTTATCACGGTACTAGGGTTTCCCTGAAATTTTCATGCAAACATGTTGAGGAAGGACAATGTTTAACATAATGGAAGAAGCAGACGAAATTTGAAACTACTGGTCGCTATAGACCGGTTTGGCCTGGGAAGTGTTTAACATAATTGATCAAATGTATTGATTGCATTTTGTCGATTCCGTCTTGCTGTTAGATTATGGATCGCACTGAACAATTCTACACTCGGAATGTCTTGTTCCTTTGATATACATGTATCTGGTCACGCTCGATGCAAATTGGAGGAAGCCTTTCACATTAAAATTTCCCAAACTTTCAATCTGCATACTTCTCCTCACAGATTGGACCAAGTTATCATCATATATACAAAAAATTAACTTTCAAGATACAGCAATTAAAATCGTCAAATATATCTCATTTCATTTCAAGTTACACGAAAACTCCTTTTTAAAACTGAACAAATACACGAAATGTATTACATTTTGCACCAAAGTGCTCACACAAAGTCATCTTCGTTGTCAACTTACGATCGGAATTCATGCTCTGCGGAGCATTCGGTATTGCTAATGCTGACGACAACAAAAGCCATCCCGGCATAAATTGTTCCATTCTGTGCACTCATTACCATATCAACCGCCTTCACATTCAATGGTCCTCGTTTCGAAATCGAATAATTTCACCATCGAGTGACCTTGAGACTGAACAGCAAAATCGCCTTATTTGGGATTGATCATCAGAAATGTCTACTCGACGAACGCAACTCTACAAAAAATTTGAAGCAACATTACCTTATTACGTCTTTGACTTTACAAAGAAGCACATGTGTGTGCCATTGTTATGACACTGGGACCCGTGAAACGACGTCAGTGTTGATGACATACTGTTTTGACTTTTTGTGTTATATGACGTCAGCTTTAGTCCTTACCTTCCGCGGTAAATGAAAAATTAAGTTTAACAACAATTTTCAATGTTTTTACCCATCATATTCCAGAACAGGTTTGTGTCACAACCATTATATATGTTTGCCGATACGCAATATAAAAAGGTTTGTAAGCCAATGTTCATTTGAAATTGAAATCAGTCTGTTGAATTTGTTTCCCATGTCAAGTCTTCTAAAGATACATTTCAATTCCACCGAGTTTCCTTACCGTACTCACGTACATGTGAAAACGTAACGCGGAAGTTAAATTTAATGTAAGTGACCAAATGACCTTTAGAATAATATGGACGTGATTCATGTAAAGGCTTGTTCTTGTTCAAGGATTAACTAAGAAATGCAAGATGGCATTTCACATTTGATACGTTTGAGTTTGACATCGGGTCCCGTAAAAATACAACAAAATGCACAAGCAGGAAAAAGCGGCAAATAAAAAGGGCATAGAAATAACATCAGTTATGACACAGCTACGATTGTTTGTAAATATTATCTATTTATATAATACATGTCTTACATTTGACCTCTAATATTTATACAGCAGACGCTAAGTTTGAAACAAAGGTTGTGAGTAGATTACCTGATGAGGTATAAATGAACAATTTATTATAGGTTACATTACGTTTTGTATGTCAGTAGTATAGAGATACTTCGGGGCAGATAAATTTAGTTGTTGAAAAATAAACACACATAAAATATGCGATATAAGTAATCGGTCCGATGCTTGATGTATAGAGTTGGCTTAGATTTCTTTACCCACTGTCCTGATCGCTGAATTGGCTGTCCGTTATGTGAGCCAATGCACGCCTGTGTGCTGAGATATCACGGTCGCCACACACTTGGACGGGATTAATTTGGGCAAAAACAGATTAAATAGCAAAATGTCTGCTCTGTATTCATCTACTAATGGACGAATGAAACATGAGACCACACTGGCGGTGTTATTTAAGATACACATTGCATTTATTTTGGGGCTTGATGTCATAACCCTTGATTTAATTGTGGTAAAAATTCAAGCCCATTCAACGAGATTCTATTGTCTCATAATTTGAGCCCAGAACAGCCAACAGCAGTCGCCCCGGCCTGTCTCCATTTTGGTTACGAACAAAATTTAAAAAGAACAGTATTCATTCAGGTTGTTTTGCTGATGGCAATAGAGTAAGAAAAACAGATATGCATTGGTATTATTCAAAAGTGCAGTACCGAATTTTGATTTTGATGATGGAATACATGTTCACTGAAGCCGCTTGACGGATTCAAATGGTAATTTACGCACTCCCAATGAAACACACACACACAAACACACACACACATACATACATACATACATACATACATACATACATACATACATACATACGTATGTGTGTGTGTGTGTGTGTGTGTGTGTGTGTGTGTGTGTGTGTGTGTGTGTGTGTGTGTGTGTGTGTGTGTGTGTGTGTGTGTGTGTGTGTGATGGAACGCCGTTTCCCCTTTTATCTTTTATTCAGTATTGAAACATACCATCAGATATTTATTGATATGATCAACTCTATTTAATGTTATTATTAAATATTTGGCCATAACATTATTTATAGATATCATTAAATATTTAAAGACAACATTAATTCGATTTTATCTTATCATGAAATGAAGATATGTCTACTTCTGGGATAGTCTTCTTTTATTCAATCATAACACAAAACCCATTTAATTATTACGCTGATCAGGAATCGATTTATTGTTACGAATAAATATGGTATATTTAAACATATGTCTAAATGTATTTAGTCATATCGTCAAATCGATTTGATCATTTGTTGAAATACCCAGATAATTTTTCTTATCACTGAAAAGAATTAATTACATATTCAATTTGATTTTATGTTATGTTTAAAGGATTAATTATATTTAATTTTATAATTAAATATTCGATTATAACATTGATTATTTAAAGATATCATCCAATATTTATAGATAACATTTATTCGATTCAATCCTATCATGAAATGTCTTTGAGGATATGTCTAATTCTGGAAAAGCTTTCTTTTATTAAATCGGAAGACAAAATCCATTTAATGATATCATGTATTCATTTATATCACTAAATCGATTTTTTGTTATGAATAAGTGTGGCATTGTATTTGAATTATATTGTGTTCCTTTGTTTACTGAAATCAATATACTGTATATAATTATTCAAACAACATCAGTTAGTACTGAAGACACTTTGTACATGAACATTACAGAGTATACGCTAATGGAAAATATGCATAGTATATTTAAACATATGCTTAAATGTATTTCGTCATATCATCAAATCGAGTAGATCATGTTGAATTAACGAGATAATTAATTTTATCACTAAATAAAATTAATGATATGTTTAATTCGACTTCATGTTATTTTCTAAATGCGACCCGGGCCACATCGAGATAATAAATCCTCTCCCAGTGAATAGAGCTAAAACCATAAAAAAAAGGCAAGACACGTAACGGTCATGCGCATGTGGCGAAAGTCGGAAGTCATATGTCGAAGGTCTCCCGGAAGTAATTGAACCGAATTTGTAGTATCATTAATTCACCAAAGTCAATTCCGGTCTATTTGTTCACAACATCAAATATTTAGTGTAATCACTAAATAATTGGTGTTATGATTAATTCAGACCAAAAACAGAGTGTACATTTTCTAGTTCCAGAAGTATTTAATAATATGTTTAAATCGCTTTAACCATAACACCAAATGGATTTCAACATAAGACCAAATAACGTCTATTTAATCATAACAATAAATCGATATAATGTTATCATCAAATAGAATTTTACTGATGTCTAAATAATTTCCCATTTAGAGTTGTCGTGAAATTGTTTGGATGATATCATTAAATGCAATTGAAGATAACACTAAATCCATTTATTGATCTCATTAAAAAAAGAATATTTCAACAGAACAACAAACTTCGACTTAATGTTATCATCAAATATGCAATTATAGGTTCAAAACATAATATAAGGAGAAACGGCTTTCTTTATATATATATATATATATATATCGCTCAAAGGCAGGTCACCCGCTTTGCTTATAAACCCAAATGTAAAATAGTTTGAGTGACATTGCCATCAGCTTCTTGGTCCAAATTTTACTGTTCGTAGGACTAACAAGATACAACGTGGCGAAACCTCTGAAGAAAGCGTTTCAAGCCTGTTTTATCGACTACAAATTTCTTCCGCCATATTCACGCGCTTGGTTCCAGACAAATGAAATTGACCCATGATGTATTTTAATTGCGTACACATTTACCTTTACATTTCCTTAGCTTTGGGAGGTTTGACATAAATATAAATATGTATGTATGTGTGTATGTATGTATGTATGTATGTATGTATGTATGTATGTATGTATGTATGTATGGCAAATTACTTTTCATTTAGATGAGTTTATAAGATGGGCGGTCGTCCGTCCATCAGCCACTTGCCTGTCCACATACAAGGACAATTTTAGTTCTGCTGAAAAAGTGTTGGTAGGATCCTCAAGTTGAGTGGTCGCATGCCAAGTCTGTTCAGTGAGTCATGCTCCGGAGATTTTACGACTTTTATTAATGGAGTGTTTATGTTCATTTCTTGGTGGAAATATTCAGTTTGTTTTGTATCTGAAATCGCTTGTCCAATTGCATTGCATTTTCACAGGATCAATTCTGGGTACCCGAAGCCACTAGACCACATTTTGTTCAATGTGTGGCTCTATATTTGTTTTTCGTGTCTTTTTGAATGTTTGTGGGATTGTCTTAGGTTCTATTGGGTAAAGCGTCTTTCAACTGTATCGGAATGTACCTGGGCTATATAGATTTCTGTCAAGGCAGGTAATGCTACTGATATTTCGTATTAACATAGTCAGTGTAGGACATTACTGTAAATGCATAAAGCACCAAGTTTTCTAGAAACCTTTCACCCAGTCCTCGTCATACTCGTTGGGGATGCACTTTGGTCTGTACTAAGTTTCTGTCCAACTAGTTCCGAAAAACATTACCTATATTCATGAATTCCAACCCAACAATGACAGCGAAGTTAAATACAGCAAAAGGCAGAGATTCAATGATTTCCAAAACATCAACTTTCAGCTTTCAATGCCAAAATGAAGAAATATATTTCACTCCTGACCTCAGACAGGCAGTCATCCTTGAAGGCAACTGGTGATTTTAAACCGGTCCTCTCAACCTATGAAATATTCTTCATTAACTGCAACCTTTTATTCAGTTATTTTAAGAGATACAGGCCCAACCACTTAAAATCTAAAACTTCTCACTTGTGCAAAAGATAAGAAGAGACATGGTAGGCCTGCCAGTCCGCTGAGCTGACAACACAAGAATAAAGTAGACCTACACCGTCCTGTGACTTTTGTCAAACTGGAACATTACAGCAACCCTCTATCTTCATTACAACTATAAGTCGGAGAAAGGAGTTCTAAAATGTTGCTGTTAGTTGTGTGTTGTTTTTTTTTTTATTAATCTCATAGGTGAAGCTTTAAATCGTTTCTTTTCCGTAACTGCTGGGGCAATGACTTCAAAATTACACAGAAGCATTGATGGGTAATCCCGAACTATAACTTAGTCGCGGTTTGTTTGGTTTTTGTTTTTTTTTTGTTAATTTTTTTTTTTTTTTTTTTTTTTTGTTTTGTTTTGTTTTGTTTTGTTTTGCTTTTTTTTGTTTTTGTTTTTTGTTTTTTTTTTTTTTGTTTTTTTTTTTGTTTTTTTTTTTTTTGTTTTTTGTTTTTGTTATTTTTTTTGTTTTTTGTTTTTGTTTTTGTTTTGTTTTTGTTTTTTTGTATTTTTATATATTTTTTTTTTAATTGAGTACTTTTTTCGCTAAAAAGCAGCAGATTTAGACGCTCACAAAATTTCACGGGAACATTTATCGAATTAGCTTGCCAAATACGTTTAGTTAGTGGTGCTGCTTACATGGTGTGATATTTAACTGTTTTTGAACTTCTGTAATGGTCCACAGTATATGGCTTCAATTGTTAATCTGGGAATACTTGTGTAAATGCATGTTTGTATAGTTTTATCAATAATCGCTTGTCAGAACGCCTTGGAATTTTAAGTTAGTGTGATTTTTTGGGCACGGCTGTACAAAATATGAACAGTAGGTGTTGATGCAATTATTGTTTTACTCTCTATCATTTGTTTTCTTTTATTTCTTTTTTAATTAGTCCAAAATAGACATGTTTTAACCTTTTCTGTCTGTTAGCTGCTATCTTTCGCCAGTGTCAAGTCATGCGACCACGAGCGCCTGTTCAAACAGCCCTCTTGCTACTGAATTGGCATAAAGGCCTATGACATTTACATTCGAAACTTGGAATATATCCGGATTTTTTATCCGACCTTATAGACCATGTAGTGGATTTATTTCAATTCTACTTTTCAAAATTATGAGCAATCTTTTGCAACGCACACCACACAAGTAATGGCACTGACATTACACTTTTCAACTTGACAAAGCACCGATATTTTATCTTTTTAACAGGCGTATGTCACATGCATTCTACAACTATTCTGTGCTTTCGAATCAGAACTTGCACAAAACATGGCAATCGACTCCACAAAATGCAATTCAGTTCCATCAGCATCAGTTATTTCTACGACAATAAAGTATAATTTGTCCGTTTTACCTGCATAGAATGACGGCGTATAATTTTCAGTGCAATGAAAATTCGCTACAATAAAAACAACAAAGACCGTAGGCAATTTTCTCGCCGGTAAAGCAGAACACGAACATATCATTTTCATCTTGCGGAGATTAAAACTCTGGTTGCCTTTATATGCTAGAGCTTTTTCATCACTTTTTATTTCATGATCAAGATCTGGAAAATTGAGCCTGGTGTGCGGGATTTTCTCTAAAGCTGTTTTTGCAAAGAAATATTATGGTGAATACTGCGTGTCCCTTGATTTATATCTTTAAATCGATATCATTTGTGTCTCGTGACTTTCAAAAGTTTGCTTTAAAGACAACCATTTATGCGTGTTAATAGTAAGTTTCTACAATGGTATCAGTGGCATTCACCAACTAACATTTAAGTGTAACATTATCTCACTTCACATTTACCCACGTTATGCGAGGCAAATATCCTTTACCAATATCATATTAGAATTTTGATCCAGTTTCCAGCAGTTATTAAATTCGACATAAGGTTATGTTTTGACCATTTATTTATAATAATTCAGGACAGCTCAGCTGTTTGTATTATATTGACTGTTTCATTGGACATTGTGACAAATATCCTGCAAAATGCCGCATAACTTCGCCAATTCATGTCATGGGTTATCATGGTTTATGAATATGGGCTTTTCTTGCGTATCAGATCATGCAAGCTGTTCTTGCTATCGATGTGTGGATGCATAAACTAAACGAGAAGTATATGATGAGATGTGAAATTAAAACTTTATGCGATATATAGACGGTATTGGCTTTGGTGGCATTTGAAATTACTTCAAGAAATTGGTTATGGTAAAATTTCTGATTATTTTCATTATTGTATTTATATTTCTATGGATGGCTCATTAAAGGATTAAAATAAAACTCAACGCAGTTGATAAGGGACAGCACTTTAGGAGAAAATCAGCCTTGAATATTTGCGATCAAGAACACCAAACCTTCAAAACCAGCATTTAGTTATCTATTTAAAGTGGGAAGAGGAATATAAAGCTATTGGTTAAATAAATTTGTTGCTTTGCTGATACAATCTTTTTCAAAATTTAACACACGAGGAAAGCAACAAAATGGCGCAAGCAGAAACAAAATGTTCAATAGTCAATACAGTTAAGAATTCCTAACAATAGTTCATACGACCCCTGAAAGAAGACTACGAGGTAGTACACAACAAAGGAATCGTGTGAGAGAGTTCTCGTCGTGAACAAATAATGTTCAATTAACCTTGGTATATCTACCTTAGTATGACTTTAAGACTACCTGCAGAAATCTAACTTCTTATTTTCTAATGGATGTTGCAGTAACTGGCCAGGTGAGGTCGGCACTGCTCCTGGTATGTATATCATACACAGGTTATTATGTAGGGTCATTTTGTTATGACCGATATATTTCAAAGTGCAATTAATTCGGCCGACTGTTTCTACCGCATCATCCCTACTTTGTTCTGATTTAAAGTTTCCCATTCATGCTCTCTGTTGTTAAGTATTTCGAGTCCTTTGTCGCCCTGTATATGACATATCAATACCAACCGGAAGTCGGTGCTTCCATCTCAGCAGCTGATGGCTAAACTCATATCATGCACAAAAATACGCACAATCCTATCAGCCGTTGTCCCTCCGACTCCCAGCCGGCCGAGCCCAACGACGAACCACCATCAGCCCCCGCGCGGCCTGCTGGTGTGCGTTCGTGTTCACCCTGATACCAATGCTGTACGTGGTTCAGCCGGGTATCGAACCCAGGACCTCTCGAACCCCGAGCCAGCGTTTTGCCGTTACGGTTAAAGCCTGGACGTTGAGCGCGAGGGTTCAACACTGCCTGGCTCTCACTACATTCCTTCATTCTAATAAAAATTTGCTTCAACACCCACAAGAAATTGGTAACCAGTGGCAAAGACTGTTTTTGCACAGAGTGATCCATATTTACACTGTCTGTTTCAGTATATTTGTCTCACTCTGATAATTGGGTAGCTATCGAAACAGGAGTTTTAATAGTATATACAAAACTGCCAATGCCGCATCACCAGTCTCTTTCAGTACTGACATAAAGTTTACGGGAAAGCTGCTTTGGTTTTTCTTCAGAAACCAAATAATTCAGAGCTGGCCTAGGTGCATATTATTAATATAAGCAGACATTGGGATGGCCTTCTCAAATGAAATGACCTCAGAAGTAATAAAGAAATAAACATTGAATAAGTTGTCGGTAGAATTACTCCCGAGATCATTGCATTGGAGAATGAAGATGATAACAAGCCGTGTTTAATTACCGCATAGCTTTGACGCTCTCGTGTTTCAAGTGTTCATAACGAACACACACACACACACACACACACACACACGTATTTATATATATATATATATATATATATATATATATATATATATATATATATATATATATATATATATATATATATATATATATACGTGTGTTTGTGTGTGTGTGTTCCCTAGTTCACTGGCTATTACTTACAGTATGTTTGGAACACTCATGCGACCATGTATACATTTGTGTTCAATTAATATCAGTCAAATCAGTCGGGATGTGTTGGCCTTACAAACGCCAGTGTTTCTGGACTCAATTAAACATCACAGATACTGTCATTATGGTATTGGCCTATTGCATTAATGATATCCTCAGCTTCAACCATGTAAAAGTTTTGGAAAGTGTGGACATTCAGCTAGGGACTTCCAGTCATAATACTCAAGCACGAAATATAACATATCAAATTTAATATAGTGACAGTGGTGATTCATCACGAAGATACGTATTTGCTGACGTAAAGATATTGATTTTTCCGGAAAACAAATTTTACCCATCAGTTGCCAGAAATTGGAAAAAAAATCCATGGCACGTTGTCGGATTGATATCCGTTCGTTAAGGCCAAAAGAAAATATTGTTGGATCTATGCAGTTTTTCACCTTTTGCCATGTTTGCACAATTGAACATTAGAATTTTATATGAATTCATATGTTACGTTTGTGAAACCTTTGTCCGTTTTGCAAAGGACGAAATAAATATGTGACGTTTTCTAACCACAAGATGTTCGATGCTGGCCAGAAGTAGCCATTACTGTTTCTCTGAGTATACACCATCCGACTATTAACCACATCATCGCCATTGTACTCTGAACTGAACTGAATATGCCTAGGGCATCCATATTGGGTTTTCACATGACTAGCTCTTTATCAGCTGATTGGTCAATTGGCTGCAAACAGCAATGGCAATATGAAACCGTGCGATCGGTGAAAGTGAACATTTAGGTAGTTCATTGATTAAACTCTACAGAACCGTATAATGTATGCAATGTAGAGTAAATTGGGTTATAGTATATCAACGGTCAACTGTATTTGATGTACGTGCAAAGAGATAGAATTGCTTTTGTTGAAGGACAATGTTCCGGCCATTATTTAATTCTAGGCCTGCAGGCATGCATCTGTGCTAGTCTCGAGTCCGGGAAACCCTAAAAACCTTTTAAATGTCACAAATGTTTGAGTAGGAATTTTTTAAATATATGAAAATTTGGCACACATCTCAGAATTCTTAGGTTAAACATGAATGTTCTTTATTGAAGTTGCTCCAAATGTATTCTTCTATCCTTTGTTCATCATTATTTTTTCCATGTGCTGTGGCCTTTCACCAAATTACAATCTCATAGAGAATTCCGCTTGCACAGACGTAAGTAAAAGGGCAGTGATTTTCACGTAGCTATCCAACCAATAGCTAATAAATGCAACGCTTTCCTGTGTGTAGATAGATAGATAAATAGATAGATAGATAGATAGATAGATAGATAGATAGATAGATAGATAGATAGATAGATAGATAGATAGATAGATAGATAGATAGATAGATAGATAGATAATAGATGGATGGATGGATGGATGGATGGATGGATCCTTTTATTATCTGAATTTGATTGCAAACACAGAGATGTTACTTTCATATAATTTTGAGGAAAAGTAAAAGAAAGCAGGGAAATCAATCAAAGCGTCATAATCAAATGGCTTATTAAAATGAAAACGCCAAATAAATTCATAAGCACCATCATTCCTTCCAATTTGTATCCTTGTCGACAATATTGGCAATCACAGTAGCATCACCTGGCGAAAAGCTTGGTAGTATTTTCGCAACAGTACATCCTCACAAAACTTGAGGATCTGGCCAATGACTTTCACAGACAGGGTACAGACAAATGTACCATTCCGGTATAAACATGCACATGTATTGCTCAGTACACGAAATTAAAAACACAAAGCAAAAAAACAAAAAAAAAGACCAACAACAACAACAACAACAAAAAAACAACAAAAAAAAAAAAAAACCAAAAAAAAAAAAAAAATACCCACAGAAAAACCAAAATAAAAAAAAAAGAACAGAGCAACGGGATCGCTTAGTGAACAAACTCAGTGGAGACAAAGCCGCGATGTATTTACAAGGCTGACGAGATTTCAAGCAACATATTTCCAAAAAATGAAAAAAGCACAAAATACGTGAATTGTTTGAAGGTCAGCTATAAACAGAGGAGCTAAACAGAAGAATATTTTTTGCTGAACAAATTCGCGTCCAAAGATCGGCACACGTGATTTATTTTGTTGGCAATTGGCCTTGTGATTATAATAGTTATAAAATGCGTTAAATTATGGAATTAATGGCAAAACATTGTAGTGCCACTAACTGAGTAAATTTGGTAATGACCAAGTAAGTAAGACCCCAAGGAGGTTCAAAAAGCATTAGGTCAAATCCAAAATGTGATTGTGAATAGACGGATGGAAATCTAAAATCATTTCTAGATATCTTCAAAGAGGACGGTCGTGCCTCCCCAACCGTGGTTGAACTTGTCGTTTGAGACAATTCACATAATGTTATCGCTTGGTCTAAAACTAATCGTTTTCTATGGAAATTCCCTTTATACAGCATTTATTTTTAATATTAAATTTTCCATCGGATCAGAAAGAGCCAAATTACGATTGTTTATGTGTGTATTAAATTGATATTACAATGTGGCTCTATTCTATTATTTGTAGGGAATTTTGTGAAACTTTAGTTCACTGACTTTTCAGTCAGCTGCGCGGAACGGCATGGTCGGGATCGGTCAACCGTTCGTCTTTCGTCGTTTTAAATTTTCAACATGTCAAAACAGTGGCCCTGGTCTTATCAAAGCATGCTATGACGTTCCTTGCGTAAGTCACTCCCATGTTGTTCGTTAGATGGCTCTTCGATAGCTTTTTAATTGTTTGAAGTTTTTCTTAATGTTTTTGTCATATCTTAGAAAACTATTTGCTGCTTTTATCGAAATGACAAAGGGAATCGCATGAGGAATAGGTGATGTCTCTTTTTTTCCTATAATTTATCATTTTTTCTGTTGTTTCATTTTAGAGAATAATTTAAAACTTACAACTGCTGTAGCAACCTTCCCAATTGTATTCAGCTTAATAATTCCGACGATATAATGAATAATACCGATTCAAAGACTAATTCCCTTTTCATTTGTGAACGTGTAGAGGGTCGTAATGTATTACTGCAATCAGCTTTGCCTCCTGCAAAAGTAAGTAACTGTTTGAAAATATATATGTATATATTGCATGATACAGAATGGTTTTTTTCTATTCTGTAGTCCCCATGCTTTACTTGCAATTGTATATATAATATATATATATATATAGAGAGAGAGAGAGAGAGAGAGAGAGAGAGAGAGAGAGAGAGACAGAGAGAGAGAGAGACAGAGAGAGAGAGAGACAGAGAGAGAGAGAGAGAGAAGTGCTACAGGCCACTACCTTGGCCAAATATTAACACCATAATGGTCAGTGATAACATGACGTTGTAAATCGATATGTACGCACAAATCCTTATTTGCTGGTTGATGTCGCTTATCATTCTGAACAAATTTTGTGGCAGTCTGCTTATACGGGTTTTGTATGTCTTATTTCACCTGCACTAATACACACAGCTTGTTTTTAAAAATCCCTAATGAATGCGAAAGTCATTTGACTTTCTTGAATCAGTTTCTTTCTGTGGATGCATCTTTTTCCTATTCTTTGCAAAGGCATACATATATATTTATTCATTTTCATTGATACCTTTTATGTATCTGTGCAAAACAGATCAGCAGCGCAGGCCGGATGTAGGACATACCACAATCTGCACGCTTTAGTCAGTAACAGGGTCCCCTGCTGCACCTGAAAAAATACCATGTTTTTCTGAACTTGACGCACAAACAAAACTATGCGATATAGGGAATAATTAGTTTGCATGGATTATGGTTTCATTTAGATATCGTCAACAGCTCGTGGCGAATGCAGACTGGGTATATTATGTTAGGCAATATAACAGGCACAAGATTGATAGTTACCAACTTTAAAAAAGAGTTTTTCTTGAATAATAAAGTTTGATATTAGCTAGTATGTGTTTTTTTAAATTTTATATGTCACTAGTGATTATGATAATGGTGCAAATAGAAATAATTATACTTTGAAAGACAAGCTCCATTCATTTTACAGAACGCAAAGACACATCATTCTTAAAAAAGAAGCAGCTCATAAGTCAAAACTTTCTTCAAAGTAAGACCAAGTATGTATCACTTTAGAGCAACGACTGCGTAAATTAAGCATCAAAGTACAATGAAAATATAAATGTCAATCTTTGCTCATTTCGTGACAGAATCCAAATAACCAAGTTCGTTAGCGGCTTTACAGGCCAAATTTTTGACTGGTTATGATTATGCAGCAAGTTGCTACATTGTCTTATCCATAGGATTTAATTATGCAGTGCCCTGTGTTAAAAGACCTATAGATTACAGCGGATATCATATCGAAGGTTGTTTAAGTGATGGCTTCCTCTCTTCAGATGAGAACTACAGGGGCCCGTCCTTGTAATTATTTTGCCTTTCTGTATTCACTTTGATGAGTCGGTAATTCTGATGACACCTGATCCGCGCATGGTGGTGAACCGATTGGATATTACCGTTGAGCGGTGGTTCCTTTGCAACCTCATCAATTGACCGTATCCTTATTGTTTCCTTCCTTTCATGTTACATGGGTCTGTGCTTGATGAAGACTGTGAGGGGATGGATTGGGGTAGGGAGCTTTTTGGTCAACCAGTGTATTATCATCGGATATGTCCGCCCGGTTAACGCCCACCTCCGAAGTTACGGATGCCTTGGGCGCTGGCTGGCACCGACAACTGTAACTAACATTGACACCGCAACCTGGGACAGTTTCTGCGAGGAATACCCCTTGGGGCGACAAGAAACAATCGGGTCAAGTTTCCTTAATGAAGAACATTATATACATTTTGAGTAGCGAGAGCGTAAGAGAGCGCATATCGGGTAACAGCTATCGAAGCCACAGGTTCATTAATATCAAGCCGATGACACAATTATCAGACCAGAATTATCTATTTAACTACATGAGGCTGCAAAAGCCACATCTTTAAATGCTTTGAAAATTCACAAAAATGACAAGGTGATCACCAAGCCTACTGCTGGGGCACTCTGATATGTAATTCAATATGCATCTAATTACTCTCCAGATACAGCGTTACCTATCTTACAGCGGCTACACCTGTCCCATTGTGTCATTTTGGTATCAGGAGCTCTGAACAGAAAAGTTAACAGTACTTACGAGCCGTCTGTCTCCAATGCAGCGAAAACCAAGGAAGACTTTCTGGAGTTTTTTATGTTGGAGATGCTTGGGGGTGCTTTTGTGTGCTTGCTTTTAAGGGGGAGGGGGGGCGTTGTTTGTTTGTTTTTTGTTTTTGTTTTTGTTTTTTTGTTTATCCATATATGTATTTTTTTAATTGACATGGTGGCACTTTATACAGACAAATTGTACCAACATTCAGCTTTTAAGCCTAGCATTATCACTTTTATGGTGAACAATAACCGGTAATTGCAAGTGTTGCCAGGGCTGTCTCTGATGTGGCTCAGTCACCACTGAAAATTAAGACAGGATGGGCAACAGCTGTGTAGATCCAACTCGGTATTCCATTAGCACTGAAGCCTTTGACTTGGTCGTATGAAATGAGTCAGGTTTTACCTAAATCGTGCATTTGTTTACTTCAGTTTTACAGCATCTGCATAATGCACCATAATTTATTGACAATAGCACATTGAAATGGCACACGATCATTTCTTCTTCATATTAATAATTTTTCCATTCTGTAAAATATTGAGTGATGTGCTGCCTTTTCCATAACAAATCTAAAACTGGACCTTCATTAGAACTTCAAATAAAACCAAGCCCATTGTTGTGCTAACATGATTTGCGGCATGGTTGTGTAATCTATTTTAATTTGCAAGACAACAATTATGTTATGGACTTATCCTATAGGGCTATATGTCTGCAAAGTAGAAAATGTTTTTGTTGATTTTAAGGCCAGAGGGTCGCTTGGTAGACAATGGGATGAACCGCTGGCAAAAGAGGTAGTTATTAAAAAAAACAACAACAGGTGTTTAATAGTTTGGTCTCAATGCTCAGCGCTGGTTATAGATGACACGTGCAGAGTATATCATTCAGACGCGGATTTTCAAGGGCCAAGGAGTCATGTCCCAGGCCTTCACCCACCAAAACGAAGCCAAAGCTAAGTTTATGCTTTCTTTTTGTTATTTCATTTGGAAAAAATTAATATATTTTCTATACTTTTGGCTCAAAATATCATGTAGTCCATAATTTGTACATCAAACTTCTCTTCTCTTTTTTTTCCCCCGATAAGGTCGACGGACCCCCGCCGCGGACCTCTCTTGCTAAACAAACAATTCAAGTTTTGACCGCTTGGGCCTCGTGTTCCAAATCCTGGGATCCTCCGATCCACCGATATAGGAAATAGGAACACGTGAAAAACAGAACAAAACAAAACCGCGGAGTCATAGCACACCACGAACTGGTAAACATGCGCAGCACAGAAGGTCCTCCCAGATAGCAGCGAACATTTAATGCAACTAATGATCACATCTACAGAGATACTGCGTACAGGTGATGTAATTATATGATTATCAAGACAGGACTTCCACCTGCCTTACCCTGTCAGGTAAATATTAATCATATTGGCACAAGGACTCCGGCTCTCTGATCATATATAGATAAGAGTAGATCGAAATGTCTGACTATATTAAATGCACGTTGATGGCTAGTTGTTATCCGACATGAACCACTTTATGGGTGCGTTATTTTGTTATCTTTGTCGTATTTATATGCAAAAAGTTGGGCGCCTCGCATCACAAGTCAACGGTCTCCAGGAGCTAGCTGCAATGAATAGGAACCAAAATTTATTGGCCCAATTCGCCAAGGTAGAACATTTGTTTGCAAGTCACACAAATACGTATATGTATGCATCTTCACTGTAACCTTCGATTTCACACCCTTGGTCGGGACAGTATTTCAATATCACTCAACCGTTTCAATTTTCAAAATGTTAGTTGAGACCCCTTGTGGTGTTTAAAAAGTTAATTTCCGTTATTTGTTACCCATCACAACCGGCCATATCAATGCATGTAAATAATACGCACGTATGCACGAGTATGTATATTTAAACATGTATTAATATGGCACACACACAAAACTATACCTCCATTGAACCATTCGCTTTTTAAGAATGGGGATTTGGCCAAGTGGATATGTGCGTTTCCCATTTCAGCTAGGCGACTGGTGCCAAAGGTTGGAAGTTCGAGTCCCGCTCGTTCCGAACATAAAACATATGCACACTGACACACGTCTCATTAAACATAAACACACACACACACATACGCATATATATATATATATATATATATATATATATATATATATATATATATATATATATATATATATATATATATATATATATATATATTCCATTTACGCTAATAAATACTGATGACAAACATGTGGCACACAGGTCTACAGACAAAGCAGGGAAGGTGCTCGTGCTTTAAGTTCAGCTATCAATTTATTGATATTTATTGATTATGTGCTAATTTTGCAGGTTGCATTATATAGAAGCATTGGTTTAAACATGTTTTATTTTCGAAGAAAAAACAAACAAATACAAATGGGAAACAGCCATAACAGCATTGAGTGCACACATTTCCCCAAGATATTCGAAGATCTTACTTTTTGTTTATATTTTTAATACGCTACAAAGCACGACTGCCTACAGCCCCCCCCCCCCCCCCCCCCGCCCCTTCCACACCCCCAATGTGCTGTCCTGGTCCATTCGTGGTGACATGATAAAATTATAGTGCCCTACATATTTATATGCATGGTACAATAAATCAGCGCTCGGATAGAACAGTTAGACACACATAACCGTATTTTAGTTTCGTGATTAGAAACTGTCGAAAAACACTCACACCTCCAACATTTTCATCTTTTAAAAAAATGTATGTTTCATTTTGTAAACAAGAGTAAAGACACTTGTCAGTGCTTCCCTGCTATCACGGTTAACCTTTGCCTTCAAAGCGATTTTTATTCCGCAAATATCTGAATCACCTTGGTATCTTGGCAATACAGCCATGGCCCTCAGCATTATACAAGAATTTGCAGCCAGTTATGTTGCACAAAATATATGCATGTGGTTCAAGTCAAGAACAATATATATATAGTGGACGGAAAAATTCATTATCAGAAGAATTTTAATGTGAAAAGTACATAAAGGGTGCACTTCGTGCGAAAAAAAAATCAAATGTGGATCCATTGGACATTTTCAGAGCAAACATCACACGTTTTGCACAGGTTCACTGATCTTACAAGTGGCTACAACAAAGTATTAGGCACTATCTTCACATTCATACACTTTTCAATATTTTGAATATACGTGTATGATGCCAGCTGATCTGAATGTACAACAGAGGACACAAACAGGTCGTCTCGAAATAACGACACGAGTCTGCGAATAATTTTGTAATAGATACACAACAAAAGCGTTTCGACAGAACTATTTCTTGCTGCTATAGTGTTGCAAATTTATCTCCGTTCGTGTATACGTCAATACTGCGTGGTGTGAAGCGAGCGCTCTTCCAGAGGTAAAGCAAATATATTCCATTCACATCCTACATCACTGCATGTTGTAACGGCTCCAGCCAAGAATGATCTCCCTGACATCACAGGTTTCCTTTCTCTTCCTATCAGCACTCCGTTTAACATAGTTCGTATATTATTCTTTAGTTCATCTTGTCATCCTTCATGAACTCGGGGGGGGGGGTTGGGGGGGTTCTTGTTTTGCTTTTTTTTTTTTTTGATTACTTGTGTGTATTGTGTACATTTAGCATTGCAAGACGGCGTAGGAACAATCCGCAGGACAATGTACACATCATACATTGATCATCATCATTGCCCAAATGCGACTTTGAAAAATTGAAGGCAATCCCAAGTGTATGAACTACGTTGCTCCTTTTTAAATATTATCATATAGAACATGGAGAAATATTTGACAAGGATACAATCCAAACTTTTATTTCAAGACGCCCATATCTCACAGATTTGAAATAGTTTTGTCATAATCGTGATATTTTTTTGTATGTTCAGATGGGCGTTTTTTTCCTCTATCAGTCTGGACATTCACTGGTGCCAACTGACTTAAAAGTAGAGGAAGTACCCCTTGAGTGCCATACGCCATGCGTTTTTTGTTTTCTTTATTTAACGTAACGTTTTTTGTTTTCTTTATGTAACGTAACGTTTTTTGTTTTCTTTATGTAACGTTTGTGGGGCAAGTCTTGTTTGACGCCATTTAAATGCAATTTTCTGTCAATTGGTATCCTTGTGGAACATCAAAATTTTCTTGCACGCCTATCATGCGATTTGGCACTTGATCATAGGGGCTTTGATATGGTGTGCAAGGGGTGTACAATTGATGTTACTTTCATAAATAAAAGGTCTTCTAATTTATAATATTGATTGTTTTTGCACTTGATATGTCATTTAGATTGATACCTGTTCGTTTTCATGCTGCAATTAATACACGGATTTACAATATATGACAGCCTACTTTGACATCATTGGGATTATCAAAAATCGTTGGTGCAGTGCGTTTAGTCAGTTTCATGTGACGTAATGAAGAGTTTTTATTGGGGGGGGGGGGTCTGTAGATTTGTAGCTGAATTTAAACAGATGCCATGAAATTCATGGCTGTGATTTTATGTACTTTATGCAGCCAAAAGATTCAGGTGACGGCTCTTATGTGGTAATGGTCTTGATTACTTATTTCATTGAAATGAAGTCGCCTCAGCTTCTCTGTTCTTTAGGGAGGTTAATATAATATGTGATAACACCAGTTCCAGCCACAGCCAATTTGGTTAGTAAACCTTTTTAAGTTAGGGGGGAGAGAATGGCCACCATCTTCCAATAAAGAGTAGTTTTGCAGTGGATTGGCTAGGGAATGATTGGGATGATGAAGACACATGCTCGTCTGTCGAAAAAAAAAGTAAGTACGTAGTTGAGGCCAAACGGCAGAAAGTTGCTATTGCAATGATGCTTATATGTATCTTGATTGATGAAATATAACATGACTTTGATCATGGTGATATACTGCCTTGCAATTTCAAGAGCAGGCCTTAGATTTGAATGTCTAAAACGTGATTTACGTGGGGTTATGGAGGATGGACGCCAACTCCTTAAGCCCTTTTTCACTACAACTTTGAATGTTGTATCAATGTCACGCACCTCTGTGTGTGTTATCAGTGTCATAAGCCATCACAAATTCATGATATCTTGCCTGCACAGGTCAATACAAATATCTCTGATGTTTGCCTTTCATGTTAAACAATTTCAGTCACAATATCTAAGGCCAACAGACTTCATATATTATTGAAAATGCTCCTGTATTTCTAAACGGGATCTTTCAAAGAGATTTAACATTGCAGCATCATGCGCTTTTATTCTTGTCAATATCAGGTTCCGTCTTTTTTTTAAGGCAGTCACTAAATACCCAGACAGTCGCAGGATCTCAGTTATATAAAGTGAGCATCATCATTTGACGAATAATGTCACCATAACAGCACGGTCAGCGTCTGAAACCAGAAACCAATATCATGATCCACTGATCTACAAACGCCTATTTTGCTTGCTAGCTTTAACGTATTGATGAAAAACAATGACATCATAAACCCAAGCTGTACTGTAGTAGTCAGCATGGGCATGATACCTAATGTAACTTGATATACATTTTTTTCTCACAAAAGCATCGCACCATGTCACTTGTTTATGATGAGGGATATGATTACCTGTTTATTTTTATAATATAGCAATATATTGGTGAACAGTTTACAATACATTGAATTTCAAAGCACATAAAATGGCGTCTTCAGCATTATCATTTCAGTGGTAATTGTCAATTCACCTTAAAATATTGCGCAACTAGCTCTTTTTCAACTTAACAGACGCGCACTTAGATCTGCAGCGAGGTTATATAGAGAGATTCGTGTTTCTTTACTTTTACCTTATACAAATGCTCATTCCACGTTTTTTCTTTCTGTTTTTCTTTTGTCTTTACTCCTTTTTGATTGAAGTAGGAATACTGCCATGAACATCCTTCAGTAAAAAATGCAAATTGGCTGCATCGTTAGCAGATAGATACTTATGGAGTATGGCAACTATGTTATTACGGATTGGCTGTCAGAGGGGAGCAAAGTTGCGTCAGGTGATTATAAAAAGAAAACAAATAATTGCTACAGGAGATGTGTTATTCAGTGAGATAAGTTATGCTGAATGAACTCACCAGAGGACATCACTGTCCACATTACAATTACAAAGTCCAGTAAAGTTATTTTCCAGGAACCTTTGGTAGAAAGTGGTCTTAGCAGTTCCCTCTATTGCTGGGTCTTACAATCTCTAGCATCCCTACGTTTGCTTAACATATTATTAATGCGTTGTCAATTAATTTTACCAATGCAGCAGCAACACGGTTAGCCTTTGATCTCCGACTGCATTCGCGGTGACAATTACGGTGCAGTTAGATTTCCTGGTAAAAGTATGGCCTTTATAGGTGAAAGCAATGGAGTTGTATTATTGTCCAGCTGAACACCTCTTGTGGTGTAGTGCCATACTGGTTTGCAATAAATAGGCTCCCATAGGGTATTGTGGAGGTCATAAAGAGATGCTGATTGAGCTACTTTCTCTGAAATGTACTTTCGGATGCATGCATTGTTCATGAAGATGAGTTCATCTTGTATCTTTTGTCATTGAAAGCAGTCAAATTAAAATTATGCTATTAATCTTGATGAAAAGGCAAACGTTTACATCATGATGTCATTAATAAAACGTATCTGCATGGTAATTTAAATGTTCCTGTTATGACTTGGTACAGTTTTCTTTCACCAAATTATATTGCTACAACGGTGAATTGTTTGCTATGACTTCATCATTTTTTAAGTTTTGTGGTTCAGAGTATAAAACTGCGCACACAAGTATTACCGCATCTGCTTGAAATTTACAACAAATATTGTATTTACAAATTCTACATTTTGATTGCCATAAGTAGACGAATTTTGTCAGAGGTTGCATCTGTACACCCACAATTGATAACACGCTTTTTGTTTTGTCCTCGGGATTAAAGGATAAAGCTATACGTGAATAATTGTTAAATTCTTGATAAACAAGTAAAGTACCGACGGATCTTGATTATAGAAGCCGTTTTCAGTAGCAGCGTATAAAAATTAAATTCACACAATCTGATGTTCATGAAGCACAATTTAAGGGATTACCTTGGTTTTTAAATACATCATACTGCTTGAAAGAAAGTCCATCTGCATTGAAAATAAATGTCATCACTTGTTTTATCGATGCTTTTGTACAAAACAAGTAAATAACATTATGGGCAACATGACAGATGATATGTGGGTCACTATGTTATTTTGCAAGTCAAAGGACCAGCCATATCTGAGAGTCCAAGCAAACCAAAATTTAGCAATAGAAAAGATGACACAATAACATGAAAAAATAAGCAACACGGCTGGCTTTTCGCCTAGAAGGGTCCAACATACGCAAACCAAATATCAGTTCATGTCTAACATGACACAACACAGTCTACCATAATCGGATGAAATATCACGACATAAAATATATTTCGAGCTCCCTTTTTTGCAATGATAAAGCTTGATTGGCTTTGTGATACTCAAATAGAGTTGTGTTTTTTCACCATAACATCACGCAAGTCAACAGCCTGAAAAGTGCAGATTTAACTCTGCACAAATTTCCATTTGTGTTCAATAATCTCTTGTTGACTTGGAAACGACCTTGCAGCCCGTTTAACTTAATCACTAGTGTCGTGTTTTTGTGTAGAGGTGTCAAAGGCAACAAACGGTGCTGATCGGATCCACGGTTTTGTTAAATTGGTATTCATGGATTAGGCTTACTTCAATCAAAGATGACATCAAGAAATTTACTTTCAAAGTAAAGCTTAAAAGGAAGTCAAGAACATTGGATGCATGCTTTATAATCAGAGTAAAAGAAAGAAAAAAACAGAAAGAAAGAATGAAACAAACAAAGACTACATATATCATTCACTTTTCTTTGCATGCTTGCTTACAGCGAGAAACGAGGGGTGATTGAAAAGTTTTGAGCCCGATCCAGAAAATGTAGGGCGTGGTACACCATTTGTTTGCATTCTCAGAAATCAACATTTCTCTTGATTATGTTCGCAATTTTGAATAACTGGGTGAAATATTGCTGACACAATATTCGAGTGAAGTGAGCAGAGGTGTGTCAGATTGACAAAATGGACAAAGCTGGTGAGTGTGCCGTGATCCAGTATCTCTCGAAAAAGGGTATGTCTCCGAAGGAGATCTACGACGACATGGCATTGACTTTAGGGAAGGATGCCTCATGTTGTGCTACAGTCAAACACTGGTCAGCCGAATTCAAGAGGAGCAGAATAAGTGTCGAAGACGGAGCACGTCCAAGAAGACCCGAAACTGCCACCTGGATTGATGTGACCCAGCAGATCCGTGATATGGTCCTCGCTGATAGAAGAGTAAGTAAACGTCACATAGCCAGTACTTAAGGCATTTCTCCAGAAACAGCTCATTCGGTTCTAACGAACACCTGGGAATGACAAACTTTCAGCGCGATGTCGTTCCAAGGCTTCTCACAGCTGACCATAAGCGCACGAGGGCCAAGGTGTCTATGGATGATCTTTGGCTTCTGGAGGCAGATCCGTATAACTTCATGCGACCATTCGTGCCCATGGACGAGATCTGGGTCCATCACTTCGAACTGGAGTCTAAATAACAGTTGAAACAGTGGAAACATGTGGGTTCTTTGCCGCCAAAGAAAGCCAAAGCTCTGTCGTCTGCTGGAAAGGTCAGGGCCTCTGTCTTCTGGGATGCCGAGGGCATCATAACGATGGCCTGTCTCAAAAAGGAACAGACCACCAATAAGACCTATCATGCTTCCCTCTTGAGACAACTGTGGGAGAAAATAAAGCAGAAGCGACGCGGAATGCTCCGACGAAATGTTCTGTTTCACCAGGCCAATGATCCAGTCTAAGTGTCGGTGGTCGCAATAGTTTCCATCAATGGGAGGCCGAGGGCATCATAACGATGGCCTGTCTCAAAAAGGAACAGACCATCAATAAGACCTATTATGCTTCCCTCCTGAGACAACTGTGGGAGAAAATAAAGCAGAAGGGACGTGGAATGCTCCGACGAAATGTTCTGTTTCACCAGGCCAATGATCCAGTCCACGTGTCGGTGGTCGCAATAGTTTCCATCTATGAATATATCATGGAAGCTGTTTTATTCTCATTGTAACACTGATGACAATGTCATATCTGCCGTGGATGATTTCCTTGAGCAGCAGGATAAGACTTTCTATGAGAAAGTTATTAAGGCACTGCAGCGACACTGGAAAAGGTGTGTGGACTAACGTGGGGATAATGTTGAAAATTATATATTATATTAATTCAGTAGTGGTTTCTTCTTGGTCAGGCTCAAAACTTTGCAAGCACCCCTCGTACAATGTATTATACTATATTAATAGCATAGCACCCGGAATACGGAAGTACGACCGGCTGTCTAACTTTTATGAAAAGTGTAGCCCAGTTCATATACATATAGGCCCATGCTGGTAAGGTACATTTGCCGATGACAGGTTTCTCAATCGAAATAAAACAGGAATATATAATGTCGTTCTGAAGATCATACATATAAAAACAAATGATTGCACATGGTAAAACAAATTTACTCCCGTGGACGAAGTGACATCAGACTTGAGGCACTGGTGCACATACCCCAAATCTTCATGCACTAGTATAACATAGAGACTCTAAGCACTCCCGTAGATTTATCAGGTCTTGCCAATGCAATATCTATATAATATATTGCTAATTTACTGATATTCTGCTGTTCAGAAGAAGTGACAGAAAAAGAATAATCCAAAGCTCGGTCCACTTTCAAGTGGAAAATTATATCAAGTACATCATACCGTTCGCGCATAGTGAAAATTATAAATGGCAAATATTTAACCCCCTGGGAACAGGAAACTTAAGCCACATTGTGGTAATAAAGGTTTGGTCTTCATGACAGAAACTTTTATGGCAAAGAGAGTTTATATATGGTATATGTGGTGGTTTGTTCTCTGTGGTGCCACAATACTTAACCAAATTAAAAAATGTAAATGAAGGAACAGCTCAAATAAAATCGGCTCTAAAAAGTAGTCATTTTTAATATTCAAGTGATACATATTAAAGTAAAATATACGGTGAATTGAATACGTAATTTTAATATCTCTAACTGTGATTTTCAAAATTGGCATGTATGAAAATGCGTTCTTGGACCAACCACTTTCACGTGAGTGAAGTAGGTCAGGTTTATTTCTAATTTTTAGTAATCGACAGGTTCTTTTCAATCGCTTTTTTACATTTCGTCCAAATTAAAACACATATACACTCCTGGCTAAACAAAAGAAGTGGAAATTGTGTTTATTACATACTCAAAAAGTAGAAAAACATGCTGGTGTGGAAGATAATCTGCAACTTTTAGTTGTAGTTTGACAAAGTGCAGGGTACGCTTTGTAAATATAAATATGTATTCTGTTTCTTATAAAGTAAAAAGGCATTAAAAGCGTGTCACGCTTTAATTTGATCTGTATTTTTTCAGGCGGAATTTTGTAAGGCGTAATTACATGAGACAGTGTAGTGTAATTGTTTGCCTCCTGACTCTTTTATATCGTGCATGTATACATATCTCATTTCAACACGTAATTTCATGCAACACAAATAAGCTTGGCCTGCCTATATAGGTATATAAAAAACCACTTCATTAAATCTGTATATAGTACAATGTCCTATCGATCCACATACAGTCACCTAAGGAGAATGAGTACATGCACACGGAATACTCAGTACATTGAAAAAAGTAATGTCGAAGTGTCTTTTTCCTAAAGAACTTTCAACGATTGAGTATCATTTGCTCATGTTATTAACTTTTTGCCGCAAAAAATGGTTTGAAAAACGAGAAATGATGGTTTTATACATAGTAATGAAGTAAAGCATGTTCAGATTATAAAGTAAACATGATGGGATTTTTTTTCAGCCGCGAGAGCCATGTGATATTTTTGTTGCATGATAAGGCGTTTCATATACCTGTACGGTGTAGGATGTTGCTAATAACGCTTCACAACATTCAAACTGAGTATCATGCGGTCTGGGTACCCATATCGGCATTAAATCCCTATTAATGAATTACAGTTTGGTGTCATGCTGAAGTTTTACGTGTATTGCTGACAACACTTGTAAATCGCGTTATCTTGACATACAGTGGGCAGGAAAAGCCAATGTGAAGCCAATCTATTTCATCAGTTCGCATGAAAGATCACTTACTGTTAAAAACACCACTCATCCAAAAATGCCTCTATATTCACCTAAACTTCACGGGCGTATTGAGTCAAAATCATTTAGAAAGCGCCGACTCGCACATGGAATATCAAATTACATAGAAAAAGATATGGGAAGCTAGCAACTTCGTACGACACCTGTTAGCGCAGCATGCTTGCATGTACAGCAATCAAACATGGGCATCGATAATCTATAAAAGTGCAAAAGTTTAAACTAAATCTATACCAATATGGGATAAACTATAGATTTTCGCACTGGAAGTAGAGTCTATGAAGCAAAGTGCCTAAGCTTGAATATCGGAATATCGTGAATAGGTATCCACGCAATGGATTAGTATTTAACATCATGTAGTTTGTTTACTAGAGCCCTTTTGATCTGTCAGCCGTGCTTTGATCCAGGTGTTTCAATTTTTGTACAGTTCGTGTGATGTCTTAGCAATCACACGTTCCGCCTGAAGACGGTTATGAACGAGCACATTTGCAGATGTATGTTATGATGGATAGCCTCATTTTACATAAATAAATATGGACAGACAATACGACACGGATCCTTACCATTTATCAAGTAATTAATAATAATAATAATAATAATAATAATAATAATAATAATAATAATAATAATAATAATAATAATAATAATGATAATGATAATGCTAATAATAATAATAATAATAATAATGATAATGATAATGATAATAATAATAATAATAATAATAATGATAATGATAATGCTAATAATAATAATAATAATGATAATGATAATGATGATAATAATAATAATAATAATAATAATAATTATTATTATTATTATTATTATTATTATTATTATTATTATTATTATTATTATTATTATTATAACACATGGATAAAACTGCACAGGTACGAGGTACGAGTGGTATCAAAGATGTTTTGGCCAATGCTCCTTTACCTTCAGTACATGTGGCATACTTTTGCCTTTTTGTGTCTGAAAACCATTATAGACTGTTTCCACCATGCATCAAAGGCCAGCTTGCACTGACAATGAGGCATTTTTCGTGACTCGGCTGTGTTTAAACTGCCCGCCAAAACATTTGTCCCCCACTGAACTCGTGTCTGCTTACTGCCCTATCAGCTTGCGAAACATAATAAAACTGTTCTGCATAAAGGAAGTATCAGAAATTCAGATGTTCATGTCACTCTGGTAACCGAAGCACAACGTTTTATCTCATCTGATGCCGTATTTTGGTGTACGCTTCGTAATTTGAATAACTGTTGGGACAGTCCTCTTGCCGATTCAAAACTTGCTGAGACAGTTTAACCTGATTTATACATGACAGCTGCCATTGAGTACTGGCAATGTTTGACAATTATGTGATACGACCGAAACAATAACTATCTGTCAAAGGGCTGGGTGTTGAAGAACTGGTTTGGAAAATTGCTAGATTGTGCTATACAAAAGAAAAAAAAATAAGTAATCGCCAAGAACACCTTCAGATACCTCTGTAACATTTAAATGAATTTCACATCAGATCTTGTGTTGTCGGCAGGATTTACACCGTTGGCTCCGGAAGTGTTCCTGGAGGACTTGTCTAGTTGTCCCAAAAACGGAATTTTAAAAATTTGGTATCACGCACACATAGACGCGCGCCAGCGCACTTTTAAAGCACAAGGCGCCTGTGAAGATTTTAGGAAAAGATGTAACTGAAAAAATAAAACATACCACCCTTAAATGTGATAGAAAATATGTACACACATACACTCACAATTTTTAAAATTTCAGGAAAAGATGTGATATACTGCCCTTTAATTGAAACAAATATACCACAACCAATGA